>PVKE010009408.1:0-44969 GCA_004027555.1 Craseonycteris thonglongyai
TTTCTGCAGTCACATCCACATGGAAGGGCCTGCAGCAGAGTGCACAAGGCCTTTCACGCTGCATTCCCAGCGCTTCCCCTGTAGCCATGTGTTACAGCCACTCTCTACAACAG
The DNA here is from genome assembly GCA_004027555.1 of Craseonycteris thonglongyai. Lineage (NCBI taxonomy): Eukaryota > Metazoa > Chordata > Mammalia > Chiroptera > Craseonycteridae > Craseonycteris > Craseonycteris thonglongyai. The sequence goes on from PVKE010009408.1 coordinate 114, forward strand.
TCCACCATGCAGTATCGCCGGTCTCATCATTTTTTTTTTTTAATATATTTTTATTTATTTATTTTTATTTTTGACAGAGAGAGAGATATACAGAGACAGAGGCAGAGAGAGAACTGAACTGGGGGAGCTCCCAGTTCAGCATATGGTTCCGCACGGGCCGGGGCTGGGATTCGATCCTTGGTCCCTGGCGCTGCAAAGTGAGCGCCTAACCCACTGAGCCATCCCGGCTTCCCCCGGTCTCAGCCTTTGCAGATGAAGAAACAGAAGCCCAGAGAGGTCCGGCACACAGTCATTTGGGCCACCTCAGTCACCGCATGTCCAGCCCACTCATTGTACCAGCTTGGCCCTCAGCAGCCCAGCCCTTGGGGCTTGACTTGCCCAGCCTTCACGTGCATAGCTCTTCATTCTTGAATGTCCAGGTGAGCACTGAATATGTGCAGTACCCCCAAGGCCTGGCCAACAAGATCCCACCAAATCTGGGTATCAGGTCCTCTGCTGGCCTTTTAATTTTCCCGTTTACTACTAATAGGAGAGAAATCAAGGCACTGGGAGAGGGGCTTTACAGGGCTGTGATCTGGAATTCTGATGTTGGCCCTACACTCCCAGCTTGTTCTCTCATTTGTGAAACAAAGGCTGCCATCACTTGACCTGCCTTGGAAGCATCTTATGGAGATGAAATTGATATAGGCTACAAAAACACTCGGGAAGGTTGTCATGGAAGTGCAGTTAGTGACATACTATTTACAAGTTGGCTGCATGAACATTTTAAAATTGCCACTGGAGGCTTATGAAGCCTTATTATGGAATGTCTTCCATAATAAGGTTCCTTTTCTAGTTCTAGGAGGGCCCTACTGGTCTGCTCCCCTCACCTGCGTTCTCTCACTGCCCTGGTGGTTTGCAGCATCACGGTCACTTATTTTTAGTTCTTGGTGGATCTGCCATCTCCCTGGTCACACGTCTTTTCAGCTCCCACTTCAAAAAGACTCCAGGTCACAGAGGATGCCCCTTCTTCCCACCTCCTTCCAAGCCTAAAGCACTCCATGCAGGCCCACAGAGCCACAAGGCCTCTCCTGGGGACATGTTTAAATGCAGCCAGCCCTGGCTCTACCTGCTTAAAAATGTGAGTAGCTCCTTTTTCTGGCACATCCGCAGCGAGAGTTATTTTGAATGTTAGTATACCAAAGGGCAACAGCAGTTTCCAAGCCTGTGCAGTACACATGGAAGCAGTCCTGGGAGCCCGGAGTCCTGGCCCAGACCTGCCATGCTTGGCGGCCCTGAAGCTGCACCTGCCCCCACTCCCTAGGCCTTCTTTGGATTCCCTGTGGCTTCCTGCTTGTCGATGACCAATATGTGATCATAATTACGCTCAGATCGTAGCTTCAGCTAGTGGTATGCATGTAAGAATAGACAGAGCATGCTCACATGCTCCTCTGGGCAGTCCTGTCCTAAGAGCTCTATAGATGGTAACTCACAAGAGCTCTCCATCCAGGTACATTACTGTCACCTCACAGTGAGGAAGCAGGAGCTCCGGGGTCAGGTCCTTGCCTGGCCTGTGGCTACTGCATAAGGAGCTAGGATTTGAACCCATGTGACTGCTCCAAGAATCTGCCTGGAACCCTGGGCAACTGTGTTAGGTCATTCTCCTCCCCTGGTCTCAACATGAGCCGGCAGACTTTGTGTGTTCCTAATACTGACTGGGCACAGAAGCCTGATCCACCGACGTGAATGTTGTTAGGAAAATACTCAGCATTTGCAGATAGAAAAATAATAATCCAAGGTATGAGGGCAGGCTGATCAATTTTGCCTCCACTGTAATATTTTTTGTTACATTAGGAATATCTGGATATAACTGGTTCTGTGTAGTCATGTGGTTTGGTTCAAACAGTGTGCTGTCATTGAATTCTTAACAACAGAAAGAGTTCCTCCAAGGCAGTCCACGGAATACCACCATAAAGGGTCATCTCAGCCAAGAAAATTCAAAACACCGGCCTTGACTGGGAAGGTCATGTTGACTGTTTTTTGGCCTGAACACTCTTCCATTTTGATGTGCACTGGGTGAAAAATGTAAGCATCTGTGTGTGCAAAGTCAAGAATGGTGGAGGGGAGATACCATGTGACCTCACAGAACTGTTTATATCTAGATATGTCTAATGTAACAAGAAAATACTACAGTAAAGGCAGAATTTATCAGCCCGCCTTCATGATTATTACCTAAGCCAGGTACAGGCTGCTTAAATTTAGAAAGCCTCTGGCTTGTGACGGGAGCCCGCTTCACCAAGTGTGCTACAGGGCGCGTGCTGGTAGGCCCTCGGGCTCTGCTAGGCTTGCCTGCAGCAGGCCCAGTGGCCAGGAACCAGTACGTGCAGGAAGCAAGACTCCAGGGGGCACGTCATCTCCAAAGCCAGTTTTTAAGATGCCAGGGAGGGCATCTGCTGGAGCACTGACTGAGGAGTGTTATACAATGACCATTAATAGCATCAGCGCTCCTGACACCATGAAGCCATGCTGGAATCTAACGACACCTGGCCAGCATCCTGGCATTATGGTGGCCTGAGCAACTCCAGTTCACGGCCAGCTCTGACTCAGCTGGGAATGGGAGGCCTCCAGGCATGCCCAGGAGTGTGCCCTCTGCTTAGAGGCCTGTGGCAGCCAACGCTGCCTGCCTGTGGAACCTGCTGACCTAGGTGAGGACCCTTGTCCAAGCACAAGGATCTCTGGACGTGTCCTACCCCTGATCCAGGCCAGACCCTGGCTGCTGTCGACTTTCTCTTCTGCCCTAAGCTCTGCCACCACGGCCCTGCCCTGGGAGGAGTCTCTTTGTGCTCCCTGCATTCCCCTCCCTACCCAGCCTCAGCCTCCAATCATCCCCCATTCTGCACTCACAGATAAAATTCCATCTGAAGAGGTAAAAATGGACATTGTCCTCAGGGAGCTGCTAAGCTTATTTATTTCACAGCCATTATACCTCCCCTTAGTGAGTGAGCAGAATCTCAGCTGTGCTAGGGAGGTAGGGGAGAAAAAGATTCAGTTCTGATGCTGCAGCAGTTAAGAGTCTAGCAGATGAAGCAAACACATGACCAGATAACTGAGGATACACAGTGGGCGAAGCGCTATCCTCAAGCAAGGAAAATGTGTGACAGGCGCATGAGGGCAATGAGGGTGAGGAGACACCGCTTGAAGTAGGAGCTGAGGCCACAGGGTGCGCTCAGTGGGCACTGGCAGGCCCCTGTGCTGGGGACCTGAACAGGCCAGCAGCTGGCATCAAAGGTGGTCCAGCATCTGCACAAAGCTGTATTTTGGGAGGCAGCTGACACTGCAGGGCCACTGCATGCAATGCAAGGGGCTTGAAGGTGGTAAGAGGAGTCCAGGGCTGACTGATAGGACCGCAGCTAAGCCCACCTTGGGGCCCTGCTCTGGGCTGTCTGTGAGGCTCTCAGCAGCAGCACAGTGCCCCTCCTCCCTGTGGTTACGTGGTCATCTCCAAACTCCCACCCACACTGGCTCACCCCAGGCTTTGGCCCCTCAACACAAAGGTGGCTTCCCAACCACATGTATCCTGAAGAGAGTGGGGAATCCCCTTCTACCAGGTGATGTGGACTCCTGCTTCTCCAAAGCTCAGTACAGTAGTGCCCCCTTTTTCTGGGGATAAATTTCAAGACTCCCAGTGGATGCCTGCAACTTCAGATAGTACTGAACCCTATATATCCCGGCACTATGTTTTTTCCTATACATAAATACCAATGATAAAGTTTAATGTAGAAATTAGGCACAGTAAGGTATTAGCAACGATAACTAATAATAACATAGAACAATTATAATACTGTAGTTTACATACCCTGTAAAAAGGTTATGTGAGTGTAGTTTCTCTCTCATCTTATTGTATTATACTCACCTTTTCACTTAAAGGAAGCAATTTATGACTTCTTTTTGGCACATTCAAATTGCCAGCATCACTACTCTTGTGCTTGGGGCCATTATGCAGTAAAATAGGGGTGACTTGAACACAAGCACCATGATACCATGGCAGTTAATCTGATCACTGAGGTGGCTACTACATGGCTCACGGGCAGAGCGTAGATAGCATGGAGATGCTGGAAAAAGGGAGGATTCATGTTCTGGGTGGGATTTCATCAGGCTACTCCGAATGGTGTGAAATTTAAAACTTGTGAACTGCTTATTTCTGGAATTTTCCATTTAATATTTTCAGACCTCTGTTGGCTGCTAGTAACTGAAACCATGGAAAGTGGAACCAAGGATGAGAGGGGACTACTGAAGTCTCACCTGAAAGCAGAGGACATGCCTGTGGCTCCTGGTGCCTGGCCTGTGTCTTGTCCTTGCCTCTGAGCCTTTGCCTGGCCGCTCCTGGGGCCCAGGATGCCCTTTCTCCTACCCCGCACTACCTGGGATGTCGGAGTTACAGTTCAAGTTTCAGCTCACATGGTGCCTTCTCCCCTCACTCCTACCAACTTGTAGGCTACCCTGTCCTGGAGTTTGTGGAGTCACCCAGCCTGCCCTGATGACGTGCACCTTTGTCTCCCATCCCCAAACGTGCCCTCCTGGGTGGCACCCATGTCTGTTTGCTAAGGTGACTGAACACTATCCCTAAGCCAGTTGTCCACTCTCCTCCCAGACGCAAGACCTGCCTCTGACAGGATAGAAGAGGGACTGGGAGAAACTCCTGGCCATGCAGCAGACTTTTTCAGCTCCAGGAAGCCTCAGAAAGAAGGGCACCTCTGGGCCTTCACAGGGAGGCACAGAACAGGAGGGGCTCGGGGCTGCAGCGCGGGCGTGGCTGGACCCACGCTGGCCTCTTGATGTCTGTGTGCCTTTCCTGCGTTTCCCTGTCTGGAGAATGGGCACGCAAGCACTGAGGCTATAGGTCTGTGTGCAGAATAAATAAGATGAAGCCTGGGAAATGCCAGGAGAGTCTTGGCCCCTAGTTAGCCCGATGCTGTGGGTAAGGAGGGGTGTGCATTATGGGGTGCTCACAAGCTCCACCCCTCTGTAACAGTAACTGTACTTGCTTCAGGGCTGTCATGAGGGTGAAATAAAGCAATATTCAGAAAGCTTTTTGCATGGATATTCAGGGGTACACTAAATACTAATTAAGTACAAATATCATCTCACCCCATGAGAACTCTTATAAACACGCCATGAAAACCACACGAGGTAGTATGAAGCTGCAACTAGCGTCAACCTCAGGTTTCTTTCTAAGATCAATAAGTCGTCACCCGATCACAGCCAATATTTACAGAGTATGCACCAAGAGCCAGGCATGTGGGTTATCCCCCTTAATCCTCCCACTGACCGTTTGGGACTTTGATTATTCTCTTGGTGGCAGTTGAGAAAACTGAGGTTCACAGAGGTTAGGTAACTTGCACAGTGTCACACAGCAAGTAAGTAGTTGAACTGACTCTAACCAGCCCAGGTATATGTTTTTATCAACTTCCAGACATAACCTACATGTACATTACAACGAGGTGCATCTGTTCTCAGTTCCCGAACCACGAGAAAGAGCATCCATGGTGCTGTAAAAAACTTCCTTCTCTAGAATAATTCTGTCTTTCTTTTTAACACATCATCACTATGTAACTAATTTGATTTATTTTCTCCTCCAAAGAGTGACTCATTTGAACACTTCAGAAACTGCTTCTTCGAGAGCTGTAGAGTGATGTCTGTTGTCTCCTTACTAGAAAACCTTAACTATCTCCATCTGGGGGCTATATGAATAATTTTGAATGAATGGATGCCCTTCCGGTAAATTGCTTTTGAAAGATAACCAGGTGGCAAATTATTGGGCAACTCTAGCAATGAAGCAAGAAAAGATGGCACTGGATTCCAGAAGCACCCATTTGGCTTTCAAAGCCCCTAACACTAACTCATGATTCAGGATTCAGACTGCAAACTTGCCTAGTAAAAACCATGTGCCTGACTCCTATGTGACTCACTGAGCACTCTGGTGCGCTGTTCACAGCAATCACTTTCGAAGTATTTGTAAAAATGAACCAACAGTGGATAAGAGGCCAGAGGTAACTGCAGCAGACATCATCAGAGGGAAGCCCCAGGCTGCTGATAAAGAGGCTGCTTCTGGAACAGTAACACACTGCAAAAGCAGTCCCATTGTGGGCTGAATTGCTTTCATATTAAATAAAATGGGAAGTGTAAGCAACTTGCTACAGAAAAGATGGAAACTGTTTAATCTGAGGAAAATGAAAAAGCACGTTCTCACCTTGAAGATTGTGTCTAATGCATGTTGAAGAGAGAACTGGGTCTGTAGGAGGAGGGCAGCACAGGTATTTACTGAGCACCCCCATCAGAGCCCTGTAATGAGCTCCTCCACTCACCATTCTTTGAAGGCATGCCTGTCCCCTTTGTACTGGGTTCTTGGAGGCAGTACCTGGGTCTGTGTCATCTCCATATTTCCACACCCAGTACAAACCCACACATAGTAGGCTCTCATACAATATCTGATATGTGAGATGCGGAATCTGCTTATTGCAGATTTAACTACCTCTACACTGTACCTTATGTAAAGTAAATGCCACACAAGAAACACCTGTGGTGACTTTGTGCCCCTGGAATTAGCCCAACAGAATCCAGCAATCTGGGGTGGGGTCCAGCCATCTGGGTTTCCACAAGCTTTCCAGGGACAGTGAGAACCCTTCTTTCGTTCATTTTACTCCACAACTGCAATGTAACATTGTTATCCCCCTCCCAATCATTTTACAGATGAGCAGACTGAGGCTCATGGAAGTCTCTGTTTTACTCAAAAAGAGGCAAATGACCAAATAAGCTCATGTCAGAGGTTCAGTCCCAAGACAGAAGGTTTCAGTAGCTGAACTGTGAATGAAGCAGGAAGTGGGGGAGGGGACTGCAGAGACTTCAAAGGGGTAAGGAGGGCACACTTACAACCCAACCCTCCCCCCCCCCCATTGCCCCCATTCCTGGGCTGAGCCCAGTGAAGCACTGAAAGCCACTCTATTGTTTTCACTCTCATATTTACTCAGAAAGATAAAATGTTAACACAGTTTTCAAGCATTTCAAATAAAAACATAATACTGTAATTGGTGGCAATCTATTTTAAACTAGATCGAGCAAGGGACCTTGACTCAAAACTGTCTCCCTGTATGAAACACACACACACATATCATCTTTCCCCCCAGAATTTCCTAAATACCATTCTTTGGAAAGGGTAGCTCTGCCCCCTCAAAGCTATTCAGGCATAACTGCTGCCCACAAACATTCCCTCAGAACTTCCTCCTCTCACATACCCCAGCTCAGTTAAAGAAAGAAATCCCTATAGCACTTTCCCTCAGATATTTGCAAGTAATCATTCACTGTTAATCAGTTGAGAGTGGTTCTTTTAACGTCTCTAGCCCCAGCAGAGTAAGGAGGCTGCTTACTGGGAAGGGCCACCTGCCAGCCCAAGATGCCCCTTTCCTGTATGACGGGCTGCAAGCATGCCATCTCTCTCCACCCACAGTCCTTCCTTCACCCCTCTCTCCCAGGCTCGCTGCTGCTTCTGCTTGCGTGGATGGCCAAGGGCTTTCCAGTGAGTCACCAGAGCAGCTGGTGACCGAGGGACCGTGTGAGCACGAGCCCCGGCTTTCTCCACGCCATATTTAGAACAGCACAGAAAATCCCAGCCCCTGCGGTCTCCACCTGTTCAGACAGCCCGGCAGCAGCTCTAGTTCTACTTGGCGCAGGCCTCTCCCTTGCTGGGCCCTACCCTGGATCCTGTCTCTTGATGGTTCCAAAAGTCTGGCGGCCTTTGCTGCTTCCAACAGCCATCCTGTGTCTCCGGGCTTCAATTCCTCCACAAGCTCCGAGTGTCCGAAGGGCCTTGGTCAGGGCCCTGGCCTGCGCTGGCAGGGGCGCGCCTCCCCTGTCCCTGCTCCTTAACCTCAGGGTCCAGCCTAACCGTTAGGCTGAGATTTCTACCAGGACAGGACATAAGCATGTGACCTGGTACATCCGTTTTTAACCCTCTGACCTCTTCTGCGTGGAATGGTGGTTCTCAGCCTTGCTGTGGGTTAGAATCACCTAGGGTGATTTCAAAAGCCTCAAACCCCTGGCCCCACCAAAGACCTAAGTATGATTTCAATGGGTGGCCAAAGTGAGAAGAGTAGCTCTCAAGGATCGATGCTTCTCTCCACACCTTCCTTCTCCTGGCACACTCCTGCTTACCAGACAAGCCCCAGCCACACTGCCAGCCCTCCGGGCACTGGGAAAGCCCTGTGCCTCTGAGATTCTGCACCCCACCACTGCTCCAGCCTTCATCCATCTCACTTTCCAACTCCACTTGGCCGCTACCCCTACCCCAACCTTGGCCATCAGTCTCACAGTTCCAGCGGCCACTCTGCTGGGTCCTCTCCAACGATGAGACCCCACAGTATCCTGCAAATGTGAATACTTTATTGTTGATATCTAAAACATTTCTGTTTGGATCTATTTTTATCATAAACTCTTCTCATTCATTCAACAACCATGATGATGCCTCTACTCTCTGCTCAATCCTGGGTCCCACACAGCAGATGAGAAGGTTGTGAGGGTAGAGAGAGGAGCTAATAAATGACCTAATAAAATCATCTTCATCTGCCAAGAGTTTGTTGCCTTCACCATAAATGAATAGTTACCACTCATAATACTCTAACAAAGCTGAGTACTTCATAAGGGACGCTTAATTTTCTGGCAAAGACAGGTCACACTATGATTAGGACATCAGTTACTGTGTCCATGCATTTTTCCTGTACAACATCTAACCCAGAGCTGATGTACAATTAGGAACTTTAACCACTCCTATTGATGATGCTAATAATAACCTTCACATCATAACCTTATGAAAGAACATAGAGATGAATACAGTAGAAATGTGATGCTGTGCATTCGCTATTATACCCAGAGATATGTAAAATAGAAATGGTTGAGAGATACTCTCTTAAACAATAAACCTGGAGTGTGGTGTGGCAGAGGACAAGATAGCTACTAGCAATGTACAGTCTCTATTTCTTTTTCTTACTCACAGAATCCTGTTTTGTTCAGATCAGCAAATACACAGTCAACAAATTAGATTTCTGGGGAAGCCAGGATGGCTCAGTGGGTTAAGTACTCGCCTTGAAGCCCTGGGGTTCAGGGATCAAGTCCCAGCCCCGGCCTGTACAGACCCATATGCTGAACTGGGGTGTGCTTCCCATGTGAGAGGCCTCCAGTTCGGCCCCCAGCTCTTGGGGGCGTGCCTCCCATGCGGAGGGCCCCCTGCCTGGTTCCTGCCCTGTGCCCCGCCCCCCTCACCTGTGTGGAATGAAACTGTCGAAAACTGATGACCTACAACTATGGAGACTGCTCTGAGCCTTCACCCTTCTCTCTGTCTCTCTCTGTCAAAAACAATAAAATAAATCTTTAAAAAATTAGATTTTCCTACCTCCCTTGCTGCTAGAGGTAGCCATGCTATGCAGCGCTGGCAAGGAAATGTAGCTGGAATACGAGGTCTGACAACTAAGTTCATGAACTAACCCTAGAAGAAGTGCTACATACCTCATTGCTGAATATCACTAAGGTCACCTTTGAAGTTCTCCCTTTGGGAAGCTATGTACCAATGCCAGTGCCTAGTCCATCCTTCAAAGCAATTTTTCAACTCTTTTTCTGGAATGACCATCAGAGTTGTTGTATTACCTTTGATGTCCTAAATGTCATCAAAATGTCTTTTTTCCTTTCAGTATGTCTTTTATCTTTGGGTAAAGAAAAAAGGCACTGGGGGCCAGATCAGGTGAGTAGGGAGGGTGTTCCAATACAGTTATTTGTTTACTGGCTAATAACACCCTCATAGACAGTGCTGTGTGAGCTGGTGCATTGTCGTGATGCCAGAGCCATGAATTGTTGGTGAAAAGCTCAGGTCATTTTTAACTCTCTTTTTCACACAGGCCTTTTCAGTATTTTCTTTTCTTTTAATATTTATTTTATTGTTTTTGACAGAGAGAGAGACAGAAAGACAGAGACAGAGAGAAACAGAGAGAAGGGTGAAGGCTCAGAGCAGTCTCCATAGTTGTAGGTCATCAGTTTTCAACATAGTCTCATTCCACACAGGTGGGCAGAGGCCATCTAGGGCACGAACCAGGCTGGGAGCCTCCTGCGTGGGAAGGTCGCTCCTGTGAGCTAGGAGTCAAACCCGGGGGCCTCCCACATGGGAAGCTTGCCCCGGCAAGAATGAAACTGGGGGCCACACCTCCAAGTTCAGCACGTGGGTCTGCATGGGTTGGGGCTGGGATTCGATCCTCAGACCCCAGGGCCACAAAACAAGTGCTCAACCTGCAGAGCCACCCCGGCAACCCCTCAGCACTTTCAAATAGTCAACTTGGTTGACTGTTTGTCCAGTTGGTACAAATTCATAATGAGCAATCCCTCTGATATCAAAAAAGATTAGCAACATCATTTTCACTCGTGACTTGGACTAATGAAACTTTTTTGGTTGTGGAGAATTGACTGACTTTCATTGTGCACTTGGATGCTTTGTTTCTGGGTCATATTGGTACACCCATGTTTCATCACCAGTGATAACATGGCTCAAAACATCGTCTTGCCTCTCCAAAAGGTCTTGGCAAACTTTGACTCTCCTTTGCTTTTGTTCATCGGTGAGCTCCTTCTGGGACATTCCTGTATACACCTTTCTCATGCCAAGATTTTCAGTTAAGATTTTCCTGTTTCTTTATCAAAGTTTACTTGGTCTGCTATGCTTCTCACAGTCAGTCAGCTGACAATTTTGATGCACAATTTAACAAATTTTTGCAATGTTTTCATCAGTTCTGCTCAGTACTGGCTACTCTGACCTCTTGTCATCAGTGAAGCTTTCTCTCCCCTCAGAAAAATGTTGACTCCCTTTGTGCACTGAATATTCTTCATGGCATTAGCCCCATCAACTTGGACTAACATGTCCCTGATTTCATTTCCACTCTTGCCACGTTTAACAAGAAATTTAATATTTGTTCATTGCTCTAATTCAAGCTCCAATATTCTCGCGATAGCACACAAAAACATACAACAACAATAATGAATTCCACTGCTCAAAACACTGCCACACATTGACATGAACACAGCTGTGAGGCACTGATATATCAAGGTCATGAAACCTTACCGAGTTGTATGTACAGTTCTGCCAATGTAAGTGCACAGTGGCAAGTTCGTGAAGCTGTCAGACCTCGCATGTGAGGGAGCTCCAAGAAAGATTTGCTTTCCTGGTATGAGCTCAACCCTATCCACTGTGTTGCTTCTGTATCTCCTAACTGCTTAGAACATGAGGAGGAGATGGCATCCCTGGGCATGAAAGCCACAAGCAAAGAACAGCTGAGCAAAAATGCAGCTGGGACCTTGAGCATTGGTGGTATTGTGGTCTCACACCTGCCTCAGACTTCATGTGGTGTGGGGAGAGAATAAACTTTTATTTATTAAGTTTACTACATCAGGTTCCTGTTGGATGCAGTCCAACTGTCCCTGTCTGTTATGTGTGCTTCGGTGCAATGACAATAGGCTCCCTTGGCTCTGCAGCCTCAGAATCCTCACCTCTACAATGAGGTAATAATGTTCATTGTTTGGAGGCATTGGAGGCAATGTACGAAAATTGCTTAGTACGGAACCTGGTGTATAGTTGGAACTGAATAAATGTCAGGAATTGTCATTCTCATTTCTGCCCAGCTGGTCATGCCCATGAGGTCACCCTCTAGAATTCTAAGGTGAGACTGGAAAGTGAAGTTAAACGAGACACGAACTGAGCCCCACTCTGCACAGCAGTGAGCCAGGCATGCTGAGAAACAGCCGACTCACACAACCAGTGTCTTGAGATCTCTGTCTAAACGAAATGCTGTAATATAGTTGAGCAGTAAGATGTAACTTAAAATCCAGTTAGAAACCCATGTTTCTACAAATTGTGTTACAGCTGGTTAGCAACAAAACCCCCATTGGTAGCTCTGTGTACTTTGTAAAGTATTTTTGTATCTACAGCTTTATTCTAGTTGCATAGCAGCCTCTGAGGGCCTGACGGATGACCTGGCTTAGGGTAGCAGCACTGGGGCAGAAAGCCAGCACCCGACTCCCAGCCTCAGCTTAGCTGGTTCTCTCAGAGCCTTGGAGTCCCCTGTTTGGGTATACAGCACACCAGTTAGGCTGGCATAGTGAAGGGGAAGAAGGGCCCTCTATATGCATTATCTTATGACAATCCTTACTATGTTTAACCCTATCTTGCCCCTTTGGTAGATGCGAAAATGAAGGCTTGAAATGGTTAAACAAGGTCTCCATGATCACATTGAGTGGAATCGCAATGCAATGGGGTCTTAGATGCAGGTGCATTTGCATCTGAGTCCTTTTGCTGCCTGGAGTGAAGGTTCCAGGAGTGTGCTGCTGACAGTGCACAGAAGTGCAGATGACAATGGGACTGAAGATATGGGATGTCTGGGCCTTCCTGGCACTGGAGAGGCTGAGGACCCTTGAGTACTTTTTCTCAGCCTCAAGTTTTTAAACCTTCCTGTACTTCCAACTGTGGTCCTATAAATACCCTGACATTCTCCCTGTGTGTGCTTTGTTTACATCTAAAGTCTCTGTTGGAAAGCATAGGGACTGCATTTGTCTCTATTCATGCATGGTAGGCATGCTGAATTATCTGTGTGGTGTAACAAAGGAGGCCAGGCTTTAGAACCAGCAGTCCTGGGTTCAAATTCCTCCTTTCCACTTCCATTTCTCAGCAACAAGGAAATAAAGCACAGATCACTAACCACTAGCATCCACTTCTCAGAAGACCTGCAGAAGACCCCACAATGAGAGCCCAGTCACAGCTTTCTCCTACTAAGTAAGCCACAATCACTTTCATCTATAGACAACAAAGCCATACACATTCAAATGGCTGCATTTCTTGACTAAAACACCTCCATTAGGCACTTACCAAAGAGAGTTCCATTGAGTCACTGGAAGAAACCGACAAATCAAGAAGCTTAAAGCAGGTGAACATCAACAACCAGTTCTGACTACATTTAGAATGTCATGGAGAGCCATGCCTCAATTTTAGATGTTATTGTGGAAACATCAAAAGAGGAGGTATTTCTTTTCTCCCTTTAGTCTAAAAATGAAGTCTTTTAAAATCGTTTTTCAAAGTTCCACAGTCAGACAAAATAAGTAAGGCACAACAGTTAATTATTCCCACACATTTGGCCAAGTGTAGCTGATAAGAAGGTAATTGACACCAAGATTCAAAACAAATATTTGAAATTCTGGGAGGAGGTGCTTAGTGTTTGCAGAGTATAAATACTATTTTCTGGCAGAATGTCCTTCTACTGTTCAGTGCAAAGATGTTGGTAATGACTGCAACAAATTTAAGGGGGACAAATGCATTAGAAAAAGTCATTTCTATCCTGAACCTTAACACAGTATGAAAAGTGCTAAATTTAATAATGACATAGTCCTCACAGAGAAAATCAGAATAATCCTTGAATATTATTTCTCAAGCAGTCTCATAACTATTCTTGAAACCATTTACAAAGTACTAGAGAATATTACACAGTAAGAGGAAATTTAGTCAATATTCTCAGTTAGGACGATGTTCATACACATTTGGCTAACTCTTGCCAACCTAAATGTACAGTTCCTTATGTACAGGACACCCCAACAAAATTTCATGCTCTGAATTTAGCCTCTCTTTTTAGGGACACAGCTTTCCTGCCCTTTTACAAGGACTCCTGGGCCATCACTACTACCCTCTCCCTCTTTTCAACAATATCACTTGATTACATATTTTCAAATCAGATAAAACAGAAGCAACATTTCTGGATCTGGGCCAGGATGAGAGATTTCTACACTGAAGTTGTGGAGAGATCACCATGTTCAGTCCCAGGAAACTCTTCATGTCAAAGACTGTGAGGCAAAGAAAGGTCTACATTGGGAGCCTTCCCCGTCACAGAGAACAGAAATTATTAAGAAACTACATACCGACTTAGGCAATGAACATTGCATTTTGATGGTTATTGTGGATTCTGTGACATGACAAAGAATCAAAGACTAGGCCTGGGGAAGCCGGGATGGCTCAGTGGGTTAAGCACTCACTTTGCAGCGCCAGGGACCAAGGATCGAATCCCGGCCCCGGCCCGTGCGGAACCATATGCTGAACTGGGGAGTGTCCGCAGTTTGGTTCTCTCTCTGTCTCAGTCTCTGTATCTCTCTCTCTCTCTGTCAAAAAATTAATAAATAAATAAAACTTAAAAAAAAAAAAGTTAAAAAAAAAAAAAGACTAGGTCTGGGGACGTATGTATATGTGTGTGTAAACTCGTATAAGTGTACGTGTATGCATGTGTGTACATGTGCGTGTTTGGGGGTTTTTGTGTGTGACCAACATGGCCTTTTAAAACTTTTCCTATTCTCCTAGTTTGAAATGTTTTGTAAACCTCTTGTGGTTAAACTGGCGTTTAAACTGTCCTGCGCAGACTACTCCACATCCATTTGAAGTCCCTAGGGAGAAAATCAGGGCCCATTTCATACAAAAAGCACATGGCAAATGTAAGAGAGCATTACTTGGCCTGGGGCAAGTTCTTATTTAAACACATTCTCACTTTGGTTTTCCAGCAGAGGTTTCTAACCAGCCCTCATTCAAGCCCAAACTCAACAGAAACTGCTTGTCAGATAAGTTTTTTGTTTACATAACTATATATATGTTTTAGCTTAGAAACATCCCATGGAGAATGTCGTGTCCACATTTCACTGCAGGAATCAGAAGAGAATAGCTGAGGAGGCAGGAGGACAGAGGCAAGGTGGATAGAGCTTTCTAGACCCCCATGCTGTCAGGCCAGCACTGTGGGCCTTGTCCCCTCAGCCCTGGGGTACTCACCGTGGTCATGGGTGAACACCAGCAGCTCCAGCCCCACCAGCATCTGAGCCAGCTCGTCATAGCGGCCGCAGTGCTCGCCGGCTCCATGGGACACAAAGACGAGGGCCCTGCGGGGGTGACAGGGGAGAGGGTTAGGAAGGCGGCAGACAGCCGAGACCACAGCTTGGGCAGTCTGGAGCTTTCACGACATCAGCAACGAGCCAAAGACTGGGCGCAGACTGAACACACTGGTGAGTGAGAGGGGACTGCTGTTAGAATGCGGGCTTCAGGGTCCCACAGAATGGAGCCCGAAGTCTGGTTCTGCTGAGAGTTTTCAGACAAAGCGCTCGTCTCTGACGCGTCTCCACCTGTAAAACAGTAATCAAGCAGTTGCCTCTGCTGGAGCGGGAGGTGAGAGTCCCAGGCGCTCACTTACATCACCACACCAGGCGGAGCGCTGGCACCCGGCAGGCCCTCTAAGTGGGTGCTGGTTTTAGCCAGCTGCCCAGGAGGCTCAGCCCTGAGCCAATCAGGGCACTCTATGATCAGGCCACAGTGACTAGAGCAGGTCCAGGCACATGACTCAGGCCAAGCTGACCGAGTCAATCAGAGCTGACCCTAGATTTTGGCCCTGGTGGCAAGAAGGCATTTCATTTTCCCAGTAGCTTGCAGCCTTCGAGGCTGTGGGCCTACAGTGGCCCCATCTGTCTGAAGAAAAGTGAAGTATGAGTCAACTCAACAGATGACAGCCATGGAAAGGAGGGTCACCAAGTTTTAATGGTGTTTGAGCCATGCAGCCAGCATTCCCCCACAATGCCTTGCATTATCATCGAGGTCATTGGATTTTCTGTCCCTTGAGATGAGAAGAATCCTGACATACAGCTCTTTCCATTTTTATGTGAAACAGTTGTATTTCTACACTAATTCTGCCACAGGCTATTGGCATTTGTATTATTTGTGTGCCTTTGGTTTTCCTCCCCTTTCTCCATCTGGCAAACTCCTCCCCTTCCATCAAGGCCGTTCCTTAAGGTTCCCCCCTGAGAAAGCTTTTACAGCCTATGAACAGCTCTCTGAAGTCTCTGCTCTAGCCTCTGTAATCCCTGTTACAGGAGAGTGACAGCTGCTTTCTGCCTACCTCCGCCACCCGTTACAACCTTCTTGAGAACACACACTCATCCTTCATTTTTTCTTTCTCTCTTTCTCTCTTGCTCTTTCTGTCTCGCCTGTCTCCCTTTCTATTTCCCTCTTTCTGTCTTTCTTGATTTATCTTATTGTTTGAAAGAAGATGTGTGTGTGAGAGAGAGAAAGGGGAGGGTTTAAAGCAGTCTCCACAGTTGTACATGATTAGGTGTGACAATGTTTCATTCCACACAGGTGGATGTGGAACCATGCAGGGCAGAGGAAACCAAACTGGGGGCCTCCTGCATGGAAGGTGAGAACCTTCGCTGCCATCCTGGTGGTTACCAGTTGTGCCGCAGTTCAGCACATGCGTTTACAAGGGGTCAGGCCAGTATTCGATGCACAGACCTTGAAGTTGCAAGGCAAGCACGCAACCTGCTGAGCTATCCGGCATCCCTTCATTTTTCTTAGTGGTGAGCACAGTTTTGAGTTCACGGCGAGCACTCTGCAAATGCTGTTTCAATGGGTAGATGGATGGATGGATGGATGGCAGGCAAAAGTTGTGAGGTTTTAAAATAAATAGCTATATCTCACACTAAATATCTATGCAGAAGAAGCCCCAGGAACTAGAAGCAGAGCTTGGCTGGAGCTCAGTCACCCTAGGAAGCCTTCAACGAGGCACGACCACTCTGGGACACAAATGTCAGCACCCGTCACACGTGGCTCATCCCAGCTTTCAGACTGGCCAGTATCAGCCCAGCAGTGGTGGGTTAATGAGAGGGCATTTAGATTCTTAACTATACAATTGTCAAGACTCATATTCTTAGAATAAGACCCATGGGGTGGGGTGGGGGTGTAGAGTCCCATTCATGCTAGGAGTGGCTGCTGTGAACCACACCCATCCAATTTCTACCTAAGAGGGGGGAAGGATGAGGAAAACAATAGCTTCCATTTGCTGAGCATTTACTATGTGCCATTTCCCTTATTAATTCTATGTGCAAGAGTTCTAGTCCAAAATCAGCTCATGCTGATCTGAAAGTGAAATTCAGAGAAGTTAATTTCACTGCCTAAGTCACACAGCAAGTTGGTAAAACATAGATCAGAGCAGATCAGCACCTGGCTTTCAGGTGTCCAATAGCCTACCAATGGGTGCAGAATATGAGTCATCCATCCCTTGCCTGCCTTGCCACTCCTCCTGGTCACCTCCCCAGCTCACCTCTAAGTTCTCATGGGAGGGGCTTTCAGCCATTCTTCAGCAGCACCCAGTTCTTCCCAGCTCAGGGCCTGTGGCCTTGCCAACCCCCTGTCCTTGGAGTGTTCTTTCCCAGCTCTCCCACGGCTGCTCTTCATGCTCCAGTCTCAGGACAGAAGTCACCTCAGAAAAGCTTCTCCTCCATCCCACCTGGGGTGGCCTCCCTCCCTCGGGCCTCTCTGAGCTGCAATGACTCCTCACTGCACATAACCATTTGCCACTTGCTTGCTGCATTCCTGGCTCTCTTCCACTTTGATGTCAGCTCAAGAGACCAGGGGCTTGTCCACCTTGCCACTGGCAAAACCCCAGAATGGTATCCCAGCCTAGTGGCACTGAGCAGGGACCAGCAAATATGTGTCAAGCAAATAAACACTTGGCTCAAAAGCGTGTGTTCTTTCTATAGCGCCTCTCTGCCAGGTTGTGTAGGGCAGAACAGACTGGTTTGCTCACCATGCTACGAGTTTCATTCTGTGAGCAGAGCACAAAGTACTAGCATTAACCTCATTTTCCCTTTGGCATCTACCCTTTTCCTAAAAATAAAAGAGAAACATTCACACCCTCTTCGTTGCTGCTTGGAATGCCCAGCTGCCTGATGACACCTGCCAACCTCACGCTTCTGGGGTTGGCAGATGGGACTCCCCTCAACTATTAAGGGGCATGCTGGAACCTGGTCATCATCTCCCACCTAAAGAATGGTCCATGCCTCCAGGAAGCAGACTCAGCACTTTACTATCCTCTGGGAATGTCAGCAGCTGCTGTATTAATTCAGCCCACAGGAATGTGGACAGACAAGTGATCAAGCCAGTCGTGCAAAATCAGCCTAATTGCAGTCAGGGTCCAATTCGGTGGAAGAGGACCTCGGAGTTTCACTTAGCATTGAAAGGAGTGGCACAAGGCATTGCCATTATGCCTGGAGTTGCCTGTCAAGACAGTCTACCCCCAAGACAATATGTGGCAAAATACTGCACCTCTTATGCTGCAGAAATTCTTCTAACCCAGTGGTTCTCAACTAGGGCCATATCTGGAAATCACCTGAAGAGCTCTCAGAAATGCGGAGGCTGGGTCCCACTGCCCAAAGGGCTGCTGGGGCTAACTGGCCTGGGGTGTGAAAGCTCCCCAGGGGTTCTGAGGTGCAGAGGATAAGGACCTGCTCTCATCGCTGTGTGTAGCCTGGGTGCTGATGCTGCTCAGAGGCCACATGGGAATCGCCAGTGGCGAGAACAGCCACTTTGGAGCCACTTATCTCCCTGAGGGACGTGGTGGGTAAATCATGGGTTCTACCTGCAGTGACGCTCGGCTTCTGGAGCTTGCTGCTGCCACCCCTTTGGAAGTGAAGCAGACCAACAAGGTCACCCTACTGCAGATGCCACCCCTCTCTGCAGGCCAGGCAGCACCGGCGGCTCAGCCCACTTCCTCTCCCGATGCAGGTCAGGCATCTGCACAGACGCGCGCTGACAATGGGCCACACTCTAGTCTTATGCTGCCTCTGCCTTAGGGGCTTCTCCTGAGTTCCTGGATTCAGTTCTCGCCTGGCCTCCACTTCTGATAAATTGATCCCCTTCCCCCTCCCCACGTTTATTATTCCCTGGACCTGAGTTTTTGTTTTGTAGAATCAGTTTGGCAAAACCAAATCACGTTACCACTGTGCTTGAAACCCTTCAGAAACTTTTTGTATGTTAGCACAGAACAGAGCATACTGCCCCTGTGATAACATCCTTGTCTCCCCTCTCTCCCTGCCTTGGGCTCCTTGCAGGTGCTGAGATATGCCAATTGGGGCGTGCTGGTAAATGTTTCAGAACTGGGGGTGGCGGGGGTGGGGGAGATTACCTCCATTTGCAGCGTTTGCCAATTTCCATGATGTAAATGTTCTCACCGTGCTGATTTCACATTATTACTGTGCCATAACTGAATTCGTGAAGTTGAGAAGAGGTGAGTACCATCAGTTCTTGAGAGCCCATTCAAGCCAGCCCCTTCTCACCTGCAGGGACATCTGCTGGGCATCACCACCTGCCACCCCCAGCTTTGCATGCTGGCTTTGACAGTCATTTGGATCTCAGGTCTCATGTGACTACTTCAGTTGAAGCAAGTCTCTTCAGCATTTGTCACTGTCCAAAGGTACTTATCCAGTGCTGTTTTCTTTTGCCTCCCCTAACTCCACTGTTCTGTGAGGGAGGAGGTCTCCTCGGTCTCATTTACTAGTATATTCTCAGCTGGGAAAATGCTGGCACATAGTAAGAGGCTAGCAAAGATTATGGTAATTGATTGACTAGATGACCTCTTAGGCTTGGATCCCTCTGACCACTGTAGCCCCCAAGTTCGGAGTTCATGCCCCAGAGGCTAAGGCCTCAAGAAGCAGGCTGGCACTGAGATTGACCATTGCTTTGCCCCCCTCCTTATCAGATCTCCTACACACCTGCTGTAGGTGGCGCCACCATCTGCTTAGGGTCCCATCCTGTCTAAATCTGACCAGCAGTCCTCCCCAGGCCCACCCCAGGTCCCAGCCCCTCCCAGCTCCCCCAGCTTGTTGCCATGGACACACACAGCCACATTCTGAGTTCGTTGTGTTTATGTCCTGTCACTTTGGGGAAAGGGAAACCTCCCAGGGAGGCTTTCTGTGGACCTTCCACATTCACACTGGATGCAGGCCACCACTTGGGGTTTTATGGACATCATGATTATATTTCTGCTCCGAAAACACACAGCATTAAGAAAATAAGACATCAAGTATCCAGATAGACACCACAGTTGCTGAAAAGCTATGGAGAGCACAGGCCAGGCAGTGTGGTTTGATTCCCAGCATCGCCCTGAGCAAGTCACCTCGCAGCTCTGAGGCTGCATTCACAGGATGGTGGCAACAAGATGGCCCTTGTGCCTGAGACTGCCCAGAAATACTGACTCAAAGCGTGTCACATGCCAGGTCCTGGGGAGACAGAGAAAAACAGCGTTGTACCTACCCTCACTTAGCTGATAGTCACACACAAAAGATACACACTCAGCAGAAGTGTGTATGGTGAGATGTGCCAGGAACACAAAGAGAGGGGACCACAGGGGCCTTACTGGGACTGGAGGGAGTGGCCAGGGAAGGCCTCCAGAGAGTTGAAGGTGAGAACCAAAGGCTGAGAAAGAGGTAGTCACAGGCAGGGATGAGAGGGTCTGGGTGCAGGGTCATGCCCCGGACAATACAGGTACCCCTGTCCTAGGCACAGAAAGGCGGCTGTGATGTCCAGCAGGCTGCTGGGAACAGGCACCTCAGACAAGCTCTGAGAGGTGAGGTAGCCAGAGCCTGAGAGGCCCCGGGGGCAGCAGGGAGCTGGTGGACTCCACACAGAGGGTAGTGTGGAGCAGGGCAGTGCCTGATCTGACTTTGCAGTGTGCCTGGCTGCTTTGGACAGCGGAGTACGGACTGTGCATTGCCAGGCCCCCTTCCCTTCCTCCCCTGGCATTCAGTAACCTCAGCCAGCAACAACAGCAAAAAACAAACAGGGCAGTTACACAGACAAGGCAGTACCCACAGTGGCAGAAATTAGGTTGCAGAAGAGGCTATCGAAGATCATTTTCCAGGGAGCCAGTCATTCTGAGAGAAGGCAGTGACTGTCAGAGGCGGAGCCAGGCCTCAGGAGCAGATGGCCTGCCTGGCATCCAGCCCTGGGAGGTGGGGCAGCTCCCAATAAAGCATATGCAGCCCTCGAGATGAACATGCCTCAGAACTCCTCAGAGTTTATAAGTTGAGGCTGGTTTATTCAGCCCAGGTATAATGAAGTAGAATTTCCCCTCCATCAAAAAAATAATTCTCCCTGTATTACCTTGCTTATTCACTGCCACAGTGATGATCTTTTCTGGGTCTGTTTGCTTTCCTGTAAAATGGGGGTAATCAGAACAGCATCGACCACAGAAGGCACTGTGGGGTAAGTGAGAAGACATGTATGGAATGTCAGGGTCTTGCTGGCACAGAGAGAGCACTCTTTGCACTGTCCGCTATGACGCCATTTGCTCTGGTGTGTGTCTAACGCTCTCCTTGCAGTCTGGAGGCCTGAATATGTGCTCCAACCCTCCCATGAGCTGGTCTCAGGGTTTCCATGGGCCTCAGTTCCTCCACCTAACACCTCCTCATTGGGGTTTTGGGATAAAATGAGGGACTATATGTAAAACTATGCTGAAGGGCTCTGCAGGTCAAGGTTGTCTTCTACCTTTCCAGTCATCAACTCTGCCTAGCTCGCCCCGCTATTCATAGACCCACATTGTGCAGGGACCTGTGGGAAGGGAGTGTGGGAAACAGGCCACCAGCCCCACCCGGCCTTGAAAGACAGAGCCCAGTGCTGGGAGAAGAGTTCACCTCCCCCAAAGGGGCCACTACGTGTTTCCCGTGGGACTTGGGACTTGGCTGGGACCTGCCACTCTCCCTTACACATCTGTCGAGTGGGGAGCACAGTGCCTTTCACACACGACTGTCAGTACTAAACAAGCACGTGGCCTGGCCTGGCACTGTGGAGAAAACGTTAGCCACCCTCATGCCTGCCCTTGTCTGAGCACACCGGGCTCCACTAAAGGGAAAACTAGACGCCCAGCTGAAGCAACGTTCTGTTTAACTTACTAGGAGACATTTGGAAAACAGGGTTTGTTGGCAGACACGAATGGTCAGAAGGACATAGTGGGTGTTCCTACCCCTAGACAGCAGCTCAGGTGCTGAGGGGGGGCCATCAGACCCAGGGAGTCCCATTGACCTTGATGTCCTCACATGAAGAGGGCAGGAGGGTGTCCACTTGCCTGCTCTGTGTATGCTGTTGGTTCTTATTTCCAAGGCACCCCACTCAGGCATTGTGAGGCTCACCTCATCACCCACATCCACCAAACTTCTACAGCCAGATTGTATGACTTTAAAACTCATCGGGCACAAGCGGGGCTGTGAGGCAGAGGTGGACTCATTTCCCATAACTGAAGCTGGAGCCCGACAAGTTCTGTTGGAATCCAAATGTGACTGTTTCTCCTCCCTGTTCAGGGTTCCAGGATGACTTTGTTCCTCCCTTTCTGGCAGGGCTTCTGCAGTACAAACAGCACGTGGCAGGGATGGAAATAGAACAAACCCAGAGAAGGGGTCTAAAATTTCATAGAAGGAATTAGAAATAGAGTCCTCATTTGTAAAGCAGATCAATACTGCTGATCTCCTGGGCTCTTTGTTAGCACTGATTGAGAGAATTTATGGAAAAGAACCCAGCAGCATGCTTGTTGCAGAATCAGGCATTACATAATGGCTCATGCTAGCAGCTGGTATTTACTTTGGCCAGATATTGGTCTAAGAGTGTTATGCGCTAACTCACATAACCCTCACAAAAACCCCACTGGGTGAGTACTGCTATTTCCTCAGTTTTACAGATGAGAAAAGAGAGGCTGAAACCTTGCCTGCAGGCACACAGCTAGTAGGTCCCGACCCAGCAGAATTTGAACTGATCGAGCTGGCTCTCAACTGTGTGCTGTTAACCACTATGTGATTGTGCCGTAAGAGCAAGAGACCATGTCATCATGTCACAGGAAGTGGTCAGGTGGTGTCCCATAGCCCCCTTACCCCAACCAGCCTGTCCCATTGCCCCAGCCCACACTTTCAGCCGCCCCAGACACCAATCAAAGGACATCTGGTTCCTCAACACAGCACGTCTGTCCATGCCCCACAATCTGGCATAGGCTTGACCCTTTCCCTCTGCGAACTCTGAAATCTTTCCGAGCTCCCAGGCCGACTCGGCCGCTCCCTCCTGGGGCCCTGTAACACTTTGTTCACAGATCTTTTATCTAATGGTACCCATCGTACATGGTATAAGTAGACCACGAGTTCTTTGCGGGGAAAGCCAGGTTTTATTTATACATTCTGGTGCCCTGATCCATGAGTGCTAAATAGATGAATGGATGGAGGAATGATGTAGCTAAGATGGCAGAGACAATTGTGGCTGGAACAGTCCAGGAAGCGTTCCTGGAGGCCTACAGACCATTCCTGCAGCTCCAACTATTTTCAAGGCTCCCGATCCTCGCTATCAGATCCCCTTTCACTTTGCCTGACCAGAGAGGCTTCTGTTGTCCGCAACTGATGCAGATGCTTCAACTGAGAGATCGGGAGTGGCCACCGGGTCCACAGGAAGGGGAGCATGAGGACAGGTGTGGAGGCCCTAAAAGGGGACAGTCCAGGTGAAGGAGAAGCTGTGGGGGGTAGGAGGGGTGCCACATGGACTCAGGGGGTGGCAGGGAAAAGACTTGATGTGTGAGGGAGCAGAGCTCAGATGAGCCAGAAAGAGGCCTCAGACAAACGCAGGGACAGATTGGTTGATCACATCTTCCAGGGGCTGGAGGTGCTGAAGGCTTCTGGGCTAAGGTGTGACAAGGCAAAGGGACACATCTCTGTCTGGAAGGGAAATTCAAGATTCAGAAACACAGTGGGAATTAGCCTAATCGTCTCTTAAACCCAACCCCATTGTACTTGTTGTTGTTGTTAAAAGACAGATCTTCAGTAAAGGCATTTTCCAAGGAGAAAACAAAATTATAATACAGGGTCTGACAGAAGTAACACCCTTTTTTAAGTTTACCAGCTCATCAAAAAGGGGCGTTAATTTAAGGTGACCAGACGTCCCGCTTTTGGCAGGACAGTCCCGATTTTTAACAATTTGTCCCGCGTCCCGCGGCATTTTAAAAAAGTCCCGATTTTTGGAAAGAATGTATGACAAGCTAGGGAACGGCGGGAGATAGACCAAATTTTTAATCAAGAACCCCCTCCCCCCCAGTCAATGGTGTCCCGCTTTACCAATGTTAAAAAATTCTACTGGACTGTGTATTTTTAAAAGGCCACAGGGAAAGCTTCCTTAAGCATTCTTTCATTTAATACACCTTTCAAAATGTGCACAACCCAAAATCCAGAACAGCTTTACATCCAGAGTATTTTACCTTAAATGCTGCTATCCATCCCAAATTGTATACTTTTTATTATCATAAAGAATACTATAAGACAAAAGATGTTGGTTACCTCAAGATAAGACTTCCAGTAAAGAGCATTAAAAACAGATACTCTGACAATCATCCTGATTAACAATAACAGTGCTGACTGATACGGATCAAGGGGCAGCAGCCTGTGGGCTGGGGCCCTGGAGTCACTCTATGAGCTGGAACCCTGGGTCTGCCCCTCACTAGCCACAAGCCTCAGACAAATGACTCAACCTCTTTGGTTCTCAGTTTTCTCATCTGTGCAATAAGCACCAATACTAGCACCTTCCTCCTTAGAGTCATGAGGATTATGTCAAACACTGTGCACCACTGAGCCAGTGCCTGTAGCCAGCGAGAGTGCAGTCTACATTAGCGAATATTATTTTTCCAGGTGTGATCTAAGTGTTACTTACTATGATATACCATTTTACAAGTTTAGGAAATTAGCTCAGAGATGTCAAATATTGAGGCCAAATCATACACATGCGAAACTTTGAATATTTGATCTGAAGACCTTCTTTCTTGGCCACTACACAGAATGCCCCTTGTGGGCGACTGCCTCAGAAGAGCTGTGGGAGAGGGAGATGGGGGTGGGGGACTGTGTTCTGGAGGTGTGAAAGGGAGGGGGGACACATTGTGACTGGCTTCTGTTTGGTAGTGGGTCTTCTGCAGAAAGTGCAAAGTCACCCCCAAGTTGGCTGGAGATGACCTATGGGAGGTCTGCTTCTCTTCTAGGATCCTGAAATAAATATGCTGAGTGACTCATTCATCAGTGATTTACTAGACTTTACTACATCAAGTCACTGGAGGAGCCTATGACTAACCCATAGCACTGCCTCCCCACTCCACCGCTTCCCACAGTCTCTTGCCAGCCTCCATACTGAATGCCTGTCCTAGTTCAGTGTCCCTACTCAGTCCACCATCTGCTGCCCAAATTGTCTATGACCCTGGTCTACAAGCCTGAAATCCTCCTCCCACACACACTCCACTACTCCCCACTTAGCCCCTGGGCCCATTGTGGGAACGAGAACAGTACCTCCTGCTCTGATGTGATGCCGAGTTTTTGTGGCCACAGCAGGGTGAGGTCCTGCGCCTCCATGCAGCCTGTTAGTCCCTTCCCCACTGGGGAGCACTGCTGGGTGGCCAATGTGTAGGCTTATGGTGTAGCCTGCCAAGCACCTGGGAAGGCCTGTCTTCTTCTTCCTTTCCACGAAGCACATGCTGCACCTCTATACCCAAACTAGGAGCTTGCTTCCAGAGCATCTGAAAGATCATAATCCTAGAAGAGTCGGAGAGATTATCCTGTACACCCCACATGCCCCAGGAACAAGACAGCCACCCTCCTCCCTTACTTTCCTGTGTTATTTTTTGTCTATGAGCCCTCCTATTTTATTTATTATTTTTTAATTATTTAAAATGTTTTAATTTTAGTTGACATACAATATTATATTAGTTTCAGGTGTACAACATAGTGACTAGACATTTATATAACTTATGAAGACATCCCCTGATAAATCTAGTAGCCATCTAACACTATACATAGTTATAATTCTTAGGCTGTAATTTACATCCCCATGACTATTTTGGAACTAGCTACCAGTTTGTACATCTTAATCCCTTTCCAGTTTCACCCATCCCCTCAACCCCCTTTCCATCTGGCAACCATCAAAATGTTCTCTGTATTCGATTTTGTTTGTCTTTTTTGTTCACTTATTTTTTTTGTTGGATTCTACATACAAGAGAAATCTTATGGTATTTGTCTTTCTCTGTCTGATTTAGTTCACTCAGCATAATACCTTCTAGGTCAATCTGCATTGTTGCACAGGGCAAGATTTCATTCCTTTTTCACAGCAGAGTAATATTCCATTGTATATATGTGTCACTTCTTTATCCATTCATTTTCTGATGGACATTTACCGTATTTTCCGGCGTATAAGATGACTTTTGAAACGAAAAAATGTCAACCGAAAATCAGGGGTCGTCTTATACGCCGGGTATATCCCGAAAAACGTCTCAATATGCCGCTAAACGAATTTTCCAACTCGATCCTGCACCAATCACTGCAAGGCTGCTCGGACCGCCTCTCTACGTAAGTTGCTTCCAGGTTTTGGCTATTGTAAATAATGCTACAATGAACATATGGATGCAAATGTATTTTTGAATTAGTGTTTTGGGTTTCTTTGGATAAATACTCAGAAGTGGAATTATTGGGTTCTTCTTTGTCCTTTGTTTTAAAGTCTGTTTCGGAAAGCTGAGATGGCTCAGCAGGTTAAGCGCTTGTGTTGCAGCCCCAGAAACCGAGGATTGAGTCCCGGCCCTGGCTCTGGCCCTGGCCCATGGAGACCCACACGCTGAACTGGGGTGTGCCTCCCATGTAGGAGGCCCCAGCTCAGCTCCCACCCTGTGCAGCCCCCGCCCACCTGTTTGGAACAAAACCATGTCAAAAACTGATGATGTACAACTATGGAGACTGCTCGCACACACCCGCCCCCCCCAACCTCTGTCTCTGACAAAAACAATAAAAAATATATATTTTTTAAAGTCTATTTTGTCTGGTATAAGTATTGCTACTCAAGCTTTTTTTGTTTCCTTTTCTATGCAATATCATTTTCCATCCCTTTACTTACAATCAGTGTGTGTCTTTTTATCTGAAGTGAGTCTCTTGTAGGCAGCATATGTAAGAATTTTGTTTTCTTATCCATTCAACCACCCTATGTCTTTTGACTGGGACATTCGATCTATTTTCATTGGAAGTAATTATGTAGTTATTGCCATTTTATTATTCATCCTTCGCCTTCTCTTTCTCCTCCTTCTAACATTTCTTGTAATTCTGGCTTGTGGTGATCCTCTAGCTTTTTCTTGTTTTGAAAGCTCTTTGTCCTTCGATTCTCAATGATAAACTATGGTAATCTTGGTTGTAGGTCCTGGCTTTTCATCACTGAGTATTTCATGCCAATTCCCCCTGGACTGTATAGTTTCTGCTGAGAAATCAACTGACAGTCTCCCTTGTAGGTAGTGAACTGCTTCTCTCTTGCTTCTTTAAGATTCTCTCTTTGTCTTTAACCTTTGGCATTTTTATTTTACAATATGTCTTAGTGTGGGCCTCTTTGGGTTCATCTTGTTTGGGACTTTCTGAACTTGTATGTCTATTTCTTTTTCCAGGTTATAAAAATTTTCCATCATTATTTCTTCAAATAGGTTCTCATTTTCTTTCTCTGTCTCTTCTTCTGATACCCCTATGATCGAATGTTGGTATGCTTGTTGTCATCCCAGAGGCCCCATAAACTACCCTCTTCCTATTTTGTTGTTGTTGTTGTTCTGATTAGGTGTTTTCTACTACCCTATCTTCCAAATGGCTGATTTGATGCTTTTCTTCATCTAATCTACTCTTGATTTCCTCCAATGTGTTCTTCATTTCAGTTATTGTAGTCTTCATTTCTGATTGGTTCTTTTTTATGTTTTCTATCTCCACTTTTATGGTTCCTATCTCTTTGTTGAAGTTCTACTTGAGATCACTGAGCATCCGTGTAAGCAATGTTTTGAACTGTGCATCTGGTAAATTGCTTGCCTCCATTTTATTTAGTCCTTTTTATGGAGCTTTGTTAAGTTCTTTCATCTGGGACATATCTGTCTCCCCATTTTGGCTGCCTCTCTGTGTTTGTTTCTATGTATTAGGTGGGGCTGTTACATTTCCCAGTTTTAGTAGAGTGGCCTTACATAGTAAGTGTCCTGTGGGGCCCAGTGGTACAGTCTCCTTGGTCACTTGCAGGCTGGGCTGGGGGAGAACTCAACTAAGAAACAATAACTTCTGTCTGAGAGAAAGCTGCTTCTTCAGCCCTTGCTTTGAGCCAGACAATTCAGTTTCTCCCCATATGTCTCTGGTGCCTTTTGAGCTGCTTCCCCAGAGCTGAAGCTCAAAGAAAGTTAGTCTGTCAGTAAGTCTGTGTTTGGGCCCTTTAAGGGGAACACCTGGCACTCCAACAGCTTTCCATCTCACTCAGCCACAATCTCCACTGGTTTCCACAGCCAGCTGTTATGAGAACTTTTCTCCTCCACACTGGCACCCTGGGCTGCGGAGCCTGGTGTGGGGCTCGGATCCTTTGTCCTCAGTGCCGACCTTCACAGGTGAGCTATCCTTCCCAATTTTCAACTGCCACACATGGGTGTGGTACCAACCTGTTCCATGTCTCTGACCCTCCTTGCAGTATGCCCTTTATTGTAGGATTTCTGTTCAGCTAGACTTAGGTGATTCTCAGTGATGGATGTTCTGTAGTTTAGTTGTAATTTTGGGGTGGTCGTGAGAGGAGGTGAGCACAGTGTTTCCCTACTCCACCATCTTGACTGGAAGTACCTTCCTATTTTAAAGCACTCTGAGAAGACACTGCAGCCTCCAGGATAATTACAGCCCAGCCACAGCTCAAATCTCATGCCCTGATTAATCCACACAGTTGGTTAGTTTTGTGTTTATCTCTGCGCATCTGTTAGCCAAAGTGAATAAATCCTTATTTGTTGAGCTAGGTACTTTAGATATGTTATACAATTGTATGAGCTCCTTGATTATCACATCTCAGTCCCCTCCCAGCACTAAGGCCAAAGCCAGGACACTCAAATGCCAGTGTGGGCCGATTATCCCAGGAGTTTCTTCCTCATGGAAATGCTTCATTCTACATCTGGCTCCATTTGCTTTTGTTCTGTCCTCACAGGAAGGAGAAGTATTGGCCCCTCTCATTTCACAAGTCAACCCCCTGAAGGCCACTCATTAGGTCCAAATCTACACATCTAGCTCCCTCTTTATGGAGATCTATAGCTACCAATCTGGCTTTAAGGTATTTGTGTTAAATTAACCCATTCACTTTATTTTATCTCAGACTAATAATGTAGTAGCAAAACATGGCTGTGGATTATAAACATGTGTCTAAGATTTGATGGAAAGAGGTTAGAGAAAACCTGGAGCAATGGAAAAGGGGCAAGTTTTAAAAATCAGCTCTGCTTGAGTTTGAGCCCTACCTTTGATGTTTAAGAAAGTCCCTCACAGCTTCCCATAGGCATTTGTAGAAGAGGAATAATAATCCCTGCCTTGAACAGCTATTTTAAAGACTAGACAACAGTGTTCTCAGAATTTCCAGCATCATCTAATCTGTGGTTTCCTTGTCCCCTTCTGTGCATGTCAGGATTGTATAAGTCAAGTCATGTGAGAACACACAAAGGATGCTTGCACTTTGAAAAACTGCTCCAGAACAACCACTTAGTTAGTTATGTGGCAGGGCACCTCTTGATTTCCTAGTCTGTGTATTTTATGTATGTGACTCATATAAAGCAGGCACATCTGTGCCAAAGAGGAACTGGACCTGATCCCACCCAGAGGTCCTGACTGGAAGTATTTTTACTGGGAGCACTGACTATGACTGTCAGCCTACCTCAGTATGAAGGAATTCTCCACGCCCCCCGGCCGTGGGCCAGATGGAACAGTTCCCAGCTCCAACGTGATAACTACAGTGGCTCCCAGAGGACAAACAAGCAAGCAGAACAGAAGCAGGTGTGCAGTAGGACGGCAGCTCTCACTGCCATAGTCCTGTCTTGGTCTGCAATCCACGTGTGTTTACAGGGAAGGTGGGAGAATCCGGTGTGGCAGAACTGCACCAACTGGATGGTTTCAAAAACCCCATTTTGCATAACTCCTAATGAACTGAAGTTTTTTAAACATTGGAAAAATAGGTAATGTGTGTGTATGCAGGTTATAACATAAATATGATTTTATTTAAAAAATTAGAACAACGTATTTTGAGTCACCTGTGCCAGCTGCCGGGCTAAACACTTTATGTGCACAGTCTCACCCTCCGGGTGGGAGCAGTTCTAGATCCCATGGAATCGTTCAGATGTCAGTTTATTCCTTCTTTATAAGTGCCCACTAGTTTCTCATAGACACCAAGTCCTCCTGGACGGCATTGGAAGTTATCCGAGAGTTTCTCTATTTCCTGTAGCAACACTATCGCGTAAGATGTTTCTATGACTCCTCAGAAGAATGTCCTGCTTGGGGGGCTGCAAAGCATTTTGAATTCCTGGTGATTTTTCATCTTTTGCTCATCCTGTCAGAAGAAGGTCAAGATTTGTCTGATATTAGCAGTTGGGAGGTGAAAGTTCCTGCCCAAATCTTTTGGTCCAGATGAGATTGGGTTAGCACCACACTAAGTAGCTGCTAAGAATTACACTGAGGAGGACTAATAAGTGTCCCTGGTGAAAAATGCATACCACCAAATCTAGATAATAGATAGATAGATAGATAGATAGATAGATAGATAGATGATAGATAGATAGATAGATAATAGATAGATATAATTTATGTATGTTTGAAAAAGAAATGTGAGTCATTTTTAAAAATGGAAAAATACAGACAAGCATAGAGAAAACTAAAATCCTTCCATTATTTCAACACCCAGTGATAACCATTATGAACATTTTGATTTCTTTTTTTTCCAGGTTTTTCCTCTCCATATACATTAAATTTGAGGGTCATTTTATAGTCTAATTATAAATTTATAATTACAACTTACGATTGTAATTATAATTTACAATTGTAATCACACCATATGCTTCACTTGGGATCCTGCTTTTGATTCCCTAACATCTTTCCATGAATATTTCCCACAGGAAGAGCACCACCACCTACACCCAGAGTTGCTGTGAGTGAATAGAAAGAATATCTGAGAAAGTCCCCAGCACAGCACCCAGCACCTGCGAGGTATCTAGGAAATGGTTACATGACAAACACATGGCACTCAAGCCACCATCCCCATCCTGAACTCAGAGCAGGGATTTTTAATCAACCACAGCTCCCCTGTTGTGCTGAACCCCAGGAGCTCTGAGCCTTTTCCAACACCACACCCTTAGACAGCCACATATACTCCTGCACTGGGTCCTGGTTCTGAAAAAGCTGCTTCTAAGTAGCTTTTATTCCCAATTTCCTCCCAGGACAACGTTTCCACTTGCAGCATCCAGCCTCTTGCATGCAGTGACTCAGCAGTTGGACACTTTACATTTCACTTGGGCCTTCACTAAAAAGCACTGTGGAGCTAATGCATCAAGTTGGCCAAAGTCAGGGATGTGCTTAAACCTCTAGTCGATGAGAGACCTCCCTGCTGCACAATAGTGACAGGGCAGAATTAATTCTAGATCAGTCCATCTTGATTCTCAGGCCATCAAAAGAACGTTAACACACAACCCTCAGAATAGCAATTACTGAAGCCGATGGTGCCCCCAAGATATCTGGAGTCATCCTGTTATCTGAGCACCAAACCTCAATAAAGCCCACCCAGTGTAAGGATAATTATATTCCAAAGTGGGCATGCCCCAAAACTATTCAACTACATTAGTATAAGCCACAGCAAAGATGTATTTCCATATAAATGCAAAAGCATGTCCAGCAACAGAGAGGTAGACATTTTGATACATAGACAGTTTGATAATTTATCACATTGCTAACATCTTTCTTTGTATCACATTCTCCCTGGGTCACCTGAATGCCCGCCTTATCTAGCCTGTTAAGCTGAAAGAGTCTGGAAGGCGAGACTTTACCCATGCTGCAAGGCCTTGTGGGAGCCTGTGGCTGACTGGTGTGCCTACAGTAAGTCTGGCAGAATAGAATTGTGTGATGCCACGCTGTCACCAGGCACAGAGTGCATGTCATAGCACACATGTGCCTGTCACTGGGCTACGTGACCACATTAGCATTGCCCCCTACCCTCTTATTGTTTTTGTTTCTCTGCAGAGGATGTGTCCCGGGACTGCTCTCCACTCAGCTTCTGGGCATTCCTTCCTGGGTCTCTGCCAGTCTCTCCTTTGCTGGCTGCTCTCACTCCTCCATTTTATGTGGTGTCCCCCAAAAGATGGGGCACAGAGGAGCAAGGCTGAGCCTCTTCCTCAGCCCACAATCTCACTTTCTGCAGGCAAAGAAAAACATCCTCAAGACGCACAAGAGTATCATGTCTTCTAAAGAGCATTTCCCTCTGACCTTCCAAGACTCAATCTACTATTGCCCTGCACACAGCCTATTTTCTGATCTGGAAGGCCTCTAAAAGCAGAAGCCTGGGGCAAAAAATAGAGATGCAGCACAATCCTTTTATTGTGTTTATCTGTAATTCCTTATTTAATGTATTGTGAATGTCACTAATATCCTATAACATTCAAGATTAATAAAACAATGTAAAATCAAAAACTTTATGAAGCACAGGAGCATCTTCCCAATGTATTCTTAACCTTATGCCCAGCCTTAGCTCAACCTCAATGCCAATTGCATCAAGGTCATGTTGCCAAGTTGGCAAGGCTAGTGTGATCGCTCATTATGAATTTATCTATGTGGGTTAAATAATCATAAAAGTGGGCACCCACATACAGAGCATCACCAGCATTGAAGAAGCACATGTGTGCCTCCTTCTCCCCACAGAAGTCACTACTTGTCCTGACTCCTGTTTTAATCATTTCCTTGCTTCTCTTCATAGTTTAAATACTTGTGATTATAGGTAAACTGACCTATTTAGTTTTCCCTATATTTGGACTTTTTGTAAACAGACTCACCCTAACTGTTCTTCTGTGTCTTATTTCTTTTGTTCAATATGCTTTGGGGACTCATCCACATGGACATGTGTAGCAGTAGTGTCATTTTCACGACTGTATAATATTATACTGTAAGAATATCCTGTACTCATCCATCCTCCTATGGATGGACTTTGGATTGTTTTCCATTTTAGGTGTTACAAGCCATGGTTCTATAGACATTTTTGTGTATGTCATCTGGTGTTCATGGTCAAAAGTGTCCTTATTATGTATATCTGGTAGTAAAGTCATTGGATAGCACATGAAGATGTTCAGTTCTACCAGGTGATAACAAATTGTTTCCAAAGGTACTGGATCCATTTACATTTCTGCCTATAGAAAATGAGCAGGCCTTTTCCCAGATCTTCCGCAACATTCATGACATCATGCTTAAGCTTTCCCAATGAATGGGTATAAAATGGAATGTCACTGCGGTCTGCATTCCCATTTCCCTGATCATCAATGAGGCTGAGTGCCTCCAGGTACCTATGAGCCCTATTTTGCACTGACACAACCGTGTATGTGGTTGAGTACCCATTCTCTCCTCTCTGCCTGGTGAGCGCCTGCTCATTCTGCAACACCCAGTTTCAATAGGACCTTCAGGGGACACCATCCTCCCAGTTCTCCCAGCCACAACTAGCCACGTGCTTGGCTGTGTCATAGTCCCCAATCACTCTGGACCGGAATAACCTGTTGCCTTGTTGTTCCTGACAGCAAACACAGTCTTACTTGCCATGCTTCCATTGCTCAGAATAGTTCCTGGCACAGGGAGGCTGCTCATTACATTTGTTGATGGATTTCACCAGGTTTAGAGAAAAATTTAATCTTTCCAACAGAGAGCAGTTTGGATTTATGTGGAAAGAAAGTTTGGATTCAGGTAAAAAGAGTCATAAACTCCTTATGAGCTCTCTGTGCATCAGACTAATACACAGGTGAATTCTTTGGACACTATCATAGGCTTGCTCTTTGGGCTTTCAGCCTCTGCTTTGCTTTAGCCCTTTCCAGTCCAGTCGGACCTCGCCTGACATTGTACTTTTCCTTTTCCACTCCGATGTCAGATGACGTCCAACATTGTAAAAAAGAAAACAAATCACCATTTAAGTTCATATTATATTTTTCTCCTTTCAAACTATACTATAGTAATAGAAATCCACCAACCTCTTTCCCGGCCAAAATAAATCAGAGTTGGGGGGGGATGCAGGTTGCATAAAAATTGGATTGGAAAGGGTTAAACCCTAAGCGCTAGGTATCCTCTGGCTCCTCAGAGCCAGGCTTAGACTCTGCCTCTTCCTCATCTCTATGAGTGTGACTTCTGCTCCTGTAGCTGGCCCCTGCACACTGAGTCCCAGGACTAACTACCTGGACCAGCCTTCACCCAGCCTTCACCTCTCTTACATTTGTTCTTTCTGTTCTCTCTATTATCCCCCTGGCCTATATCACCCAGACCTAGATGATTACAACAGACTTCTATTTTGCACCCTGCCTCCACCCTCTCCCACTCAAGTCTGTGCTGACACAGCCCCTGCTTTCTATTGCGCTGACATCCATAGTCACCCACAGCTCTGCTCCTGCCACTCACTCATTTTCAGGCTCTCTCTCCTGCCTCACGCCTTCTGCTCATCATCTTTAGCTCTGCCAGTTTCCTGTTGTAAGGGATTCTGCTCTTGAGCCTTCCCAGAGTTTCCCAGTCACTAGGGCCCTTGTGTGGGTATAAATAGTCAGGGTGTCCACAGTGAGCTGAGGCCACAGGTGATGTGGCCAAGCCAGGAAACACTGAGAGAAACCATGGGTGGAGCATGCAGGGCTTGGAGAGTCACAGAGAGGGGCACAAATAACAATAGTTAGGATGAGAGAGCAGAAGAATTCCCACAAGAAACTGATGACTTGAAGGAACAGTCAGGGCCACCTACCCAGCTTCCCTTGGTCTTTGGCCTCAATGTTATCCTGGTGCATTCTTGGGACATCATCAAACATGCAGGACAAATTGTCAGAGACCAAGAACTCCAAAGAAGCAAGAGGGAAAGAAACACACACATAGGAAGTGTTCACCTATTCAAAGACTAATCCATTCTTCCAGAGATTCTTCCTAAAAGCTCTTTGGCATAAGTAAACTTAGCACCGACTTTGTAGATGAATGAACTGAAGTCCAAAGAGAGAAGGCTCTTCTCTAGCAAGAGTTGGAACCAGGGGATGTCATCAAGATGGAGGCATGAGAGGATACTCTTGAAACCTCTCCTGGAAAATACAACAAATTGAATAACTAAAATCCAAAAAGGGAAATCCTAAGCAACACATAGCCTCAGCTGAGAGACCTACTCATCACAAGAAAATACCTAAAGTTCAGAGAAAGGGAGGTGAGTGAGAGAGAAGGAAAGGGAGCAGTGTGGAGACATGATGTGGAGTGTGACCTGGATACTGGCAAAAGAGAGACTGAGGTGGGAGCCTGGGAGCACAAAACAAGGTGCAGCATGACCCCAGGTGGGTTGGAGGCCAAGAACCAACAAGAGCAGAGGTCCAGGTACTGGAGTGCAGGGCTGGTGGCAGGAGCACTGTGGCTGGACTGTGGCATGGCCCAAGAGGAGGTAGTACCCTAGCTGGAGTGCTGCACAGCCTTGGACACAGAGCCTGGCTGCTTCCCCTTGTGCTCTCTCTCAAAGCTCACGCCTCTCAACTCTACCCCTGCATGCAGTCAGCTATAGCTAGGAAGCCACCATTAACCTGTGGTTCAAATAGACCTATGCCTTTTCCAACAAACCCCACCCTCACCACTGAAAGTGGCAGGGGGGTCCAGGAAAACTGTGAAATATGGGCATGCCAGCTTCTGACTGCAGTGGGATCTTGGAGGCATAAATGCCATTGTCCACCATATCCTCCTAAAGAGGAGGTCTACAGAGACCAAATGATTGGGTCAAAGAAGAGACACCCACCTAGGAAATTCCCAGTGTTAGAACACCACATAACTGAGGAAAAATAGTAAGACACTGCAGTGACACCAACTGGGAAGCAAAAAAAGATCTTTTCATATCTACCAGGGGAAAAGTCCTTATCCCCAGAAAGGAAAACATTCCAACAGCAACAAGTACACTAGGAAACAAAGCTTCTCAGAAAGAAAATAAAAAATCTCCAGAAAAGAAACTTAAAGATATAAAAATATATGAGCTAAATAACACAGAATTCAAGACTGCAGTTCTGAAAACACTCAATAGATCAAAGAAAGGCAGCTCAGCACAGAAAAGCAGCTAAATGTTCTCAGAAAAGGAATCTGTGAGCAAAAGAAATACCGTAACAGAGAAGATGAAACTATAAAAAAGAACCAAATAGACATTCTAGCAATAAACAACACAATTAAAAAAAAGAAAAAAAGAAAAATGAAATAGCTACCATAAAAGCAGAACTGACTAGATGGAGGAAAGAATTAGTGACATCAAAGATATAAATATGGAAATGTCACAGAAGACAGAAGAGAGAGAGAGAGAGAGAGAGTGAGCTGAGAGTTAAAAGAAATGAAAGATCTCTACAAGAACTATTTGACTTCACTAGAAAGTGCAACATAAGAATAATGGGTATTCTGGAGGGAGCAGAGAATGGGATGGGCACAGAAAATTTGCTCAAACAAATTGTAGATGAAAACTTCCACAATCTATGAAAAGAACTGGAGCCTCAAATCCAAGAAGGAAACAGGACCTCTAGCCACCTGAATTCTAGCAACCTTCTCCAAGGCACATTATATTGAAGATGTTAAAGGTCTAAGACAATGAAAAAATTCTCAAAGCAGCCAGGGAAAAGAACATCATAACATATCAAGGAAAAGACCATTAGATTATCATGAGATTTCTCAACAGGAACTCTAAAAGCCAAGAAGGAGATGAGGTATTCAAAATATTGAAAGAGAGAAACTACCAGCCAAGAATAATTTATCCAGCAAAGTCCTTTAGATATGAAGGAGGACTAAAGACCTTTTAGACATGAGGTAATTCTCCAGCATAAGGACTGCATTTCAAGAAATACTAAAGGAGGCTATTCAACCTGAATCAAAAAGTAAAAATAAATAGAAATAAACTGGGAAAACAACAACATAAAAGGGGAGAAAGTAAAGGTTTAAACTTCCAAAGAAAATGGGGATAAGAAGCATGCTTAAGCAAAGGGACCATTGCATATATGAAACTTTCTTTTACATAAACTTCTTGCTAACCATTGAAAAAGACTTTAGAACTCAGACACATGACAAAAAAAAAAAAGAAAGTAAAGAAAGAAAGAAGGAAAACTGGTAAAATATAAAACACCATCAAACTAGAGTAACTGACAGAAAGAAAAAAAAAGAAGCAATTGAAACAAATAGTTAACAGAAAACAAAAGATAAAATGGCTATAGAAAATTCTCATATAGCAATCATCACCCTAAATTTAACAACCTAGAAGAAATGGACAA
Organism: Craseonycteris thonglongyai; assembly: GCA_004027555.1. Classification (NCBI taxonomy): domain Eukaryota; kingdom Metazoa; phylum Chordata; class Mammalia; order Chiroptera; family Craseonycteridae; genus Craseonycteris; species Craseonycteris thonglongyai. The sequence goes on from PVKE010009408.1 coordinate 37,295, forward strand.
ATTTCTAGGAACATATAGTCTACCTAGACTGAATGAAAAAGAACTGGTTAATCTAAATAGACCAATCCAAATTGAAACAATTATACAAACTGCTCCCCTACCCCCCCAAAAAAGCAAAAGCCCAGGACCAGATGGTTTCACCAAGTTTTACCAGGCATTCAAAGAGGAATTAGCACCTGTTCTCCTCAAAGTCTTCCAAAATATTGAAAGAGGCAATACTTCCCAACTCATTATATTAGTCCATCATTACCCTAATACCAAAGCCTGGTAAGGACAACACATACTACAAAAAACTATAGACCAATATCTGTGATGAACACAGATGCAAAAGTCCTAAACAAAATTCTTGCAAATAAATCATGATCAAATGGGATTCATGCCAGGGGCACAAGGATGTTTCAACATACACTAATTGATCAATGTGATACACCATGTAAACAAAATAAAAGATAAAAACCATATGATTATATCAATTGATATAGAAAAAACATTCAACAAGATACATCTATTTATGATCAAAACACTGAATAAAATGGGAATAGAAGGAAAGTGTCTCAACATAATAAAGGGCACATATAACAAAACCTCAGCACATATACTGAATGAGGAAAAACTAAAACCTTTTCTTCTAAAATCAGGAACGAGACAGGGATGTCCTCTGTCACCACTACTGTTCAACACAGTGCTGGAAGTTCTAGCCAGAGCCATCAGGCAGGAAAAAGAAATAAAAGGCATCCAAACTGGGAGTGAAGAAGTAAAACTGTCACTTTTTGCAGATGACATGATCCTTTATATAGAAAAATCCTAAAGACTGCACCAGAAGATATTAAAAATAATAAACAAAACCAGTAAAGTTGAAGGATACAAAAATCATTGTACAAAATCCATTGCATTTTTATGTATGAGCGATGAAATTTCCTTAAAAAAATGAGAAAAACAACAGGTTTTACAATCACAACAAAAAGAATAATATACCTAGGAATAAACTTAAGAATGTGGACTTACACACAGAAAACTATAAAACACCGTTTAAAAAAATTGAAAAAGAGAAAAAGTAATGGAAAGACAGTCCATGTTCATGGATTGGAAGAACTTTCTCTCTTTCCTTACCATGGTCTGGAACACAAAAATGGCAAGGACCAGCATTAAATCACACCTAAGTGGTGATGGGATAACAAGATAAAATAAACTGTATGACTGTGTGGAGACGAGTGGCTCTGCTCACTTAGACTGAACTGGTAAAGGAGAGAAAAATTAACTTCTTATCTAAGCCACTAAATTTAGGGGTGTCTTTATTTTTTACAATGCTTAGCCTATAACTTAACAAATACAGACCTGCAGTAATAAGATCACTCACATAAGGAGGAGCAAGTTGAACTGGATTCAAATTCAGGCTGTTACTTCCTAACTCTGTGACTTTCGGAAAGTTGCTCATCCATGGAATGGGAACAACAATAGGACCCAAAGTGAAAACTGAATAACAGAAAACACACAACAAAGCTAGCTATTGTTATCATCATATCAGAATGTTTTCCCGCCAGTTGAGTGCCAGCCAGGCTATCCTGTGTCAGTCATCCTGTGCCAAAGGAAGTAACTTTTATGTTGATCCTCATGTGTGATTAGCTACTGTCTTCCTTCCACAACAAATTTTACTGTTCTCACATGTATTTTAATGCAAAGTCCCTAATAAGCATGCTGATAAGAACTGCAGAGTGAAGTTCATATGCATGCAAGGTTCCAGAATATCTCCCAAAGAATCTATTTCCTTTAAATATATATATTTATATTTAATATATTTTTTTTCCTAAAAAAGACAACATCTCATGAACCAGACCAGAAGATTGCTATGATTACATCTGTAATGCAACATGAAGAAGCAGCAAGACTGCCTGTCATAAAGTGATGCTCACCCAGCTCTCAGCCCCTCATGTCTTCATTAACAGACAGTTTTTGAACACTTTGTCTGTGTCAGGTATTGGTTTAGGCTCTGGGGACATAGCTGAGTTAGATAAAGTCCCTGCCCTTAGGGAGATTCTAGCCAGAACAAGAATATGTAGCAAATAAATATAAGCCAAGTCATGTATAGCACTATGGAGGAAAATAATCAGGGCTAGGGGACAGCGGGATATTTTGCTCCATCCCTCACAACACAATTTCTTCCTATAATACTAGACATACGAGAGATACTAGGCTCAAGACTTTGTTCAGACATATTTCTGAAGACATACAAATGGCCAACAGGTACATAGAAAGATGTTCAATATCAACTAATCATAAGGAAAATGTAAATCCAAACCACAGTGAGACATCACCTTGCGCCTGTCAGAATGGCCATTATAAAGAGCACAATCAATAATGAGGCTGGTGAGAATATGAAGAAAACAGAACCCTGTGAACTATTAGTGGGATTGTAAATTGGTGCTGTCATTATTGAAACGGTATGAAGGGTCCTCAGAAAATTAAAAACAAAACTACCATATGTATCAGCAATTCTACTTCTAGGAGTATATCCAAAGGAAAAAAGCAAACAAACAAACAAAAAAAGGATGTCAAAGATATATCTTCACAACCATGTGCATAACAGCATTGTTTATAATAGTCAAGACAGGAAAGCAACCTAAGTGCCATTCTATGGATGAATAGATATAGAAGTTGTGGTGTATATATACCACATACATATGGAATATTTTTCAGTCATAAAAAGAAGAAAATCCTATCATATGTGACATCATGGTCATAGTATTATGCTAAAGGCATTATGCTAAGGAAGACAGATGAAGACAAATACTGAATGATTTCATTTATATATGGAATCTTGAGAGAGAGAGAGAAACTCATAGAAAGAGATCAGACTTGTGGTTATCAAAGCAGAGGGTTGGGGGAGGGGGAACTGGAAGAAGGTGGTCAAGAGGTACAAACCTCCGGTGATAATTACGAGAACATAAGCACTAGGGATGGAATGTACAACAGGACGACTACAGCTAACACTGCTGCATGGTATATGAAAAAATTGTTAAGCAAGTAATTCTTAAGAGTTCTTATCACAAGGAAAACAATTTATTATTTTTTGGGGGGGTATCTGTATGAGATGATGGATGTTAATTTAACTTACTGTGATTATCTTGTAATATATGTAAGTAAAATCATAATGCTGTAACCTTAAACTTATACAATGCTGAATGTCAATTATATCAATAAAACCGAAAAACAAAAGCAACAAAAAGATATTGGTAAGAAAGAAATTCACTAACTTTAGTGCATGCCATGTTGTTTCCAATAAAATACAAAAATGACCAAATATGGGGGTTCAACAAGGAATCTAGCAGTCCAGCACTTTTAGTGCCCAAAATGCAATGATAAGCAAAAGTGACATCCTGTGTTCCCTAGTGAGGCTTCCTTAGTCTCCCACCACATTTCCCTACCTCAGGTAATCTCCCAGTGCATTCCAGTGAAGTGAGCTGGACACCGCCTTACAGAAACACAGACACTTACATGGAATTACTATTCCTCCAACATCAGAGATGTCATACCTCAATATAAGGCCTTATGCTTTGGGGGATGCAACCTCCAGGAATGATTTCTTTTTAATCACAGAGCAGTTCTGTATTGTAAGAGATGAAGAAACCCTTCATTAACTTGCATAATCTCTTCCAAGGCCACTCTGGCTGCCCTGGGATGGCCAGTTTTGGAAAGGTTCTCATGTCAAAGGGCTATTCAGAGGCCACTGTCTAAATCAATATTTGGAACTAGTCTTCTGGGAAATCACTAATGGTCTGTGGAAGATACATGATGTGACTTTTAGAATGGTCTGTTAATGAGGTGTTTCACAGCTGTACCAAGACTCCAGGAAAGGGAAGCCAAGAAGCTCCTGGCTTCTGTGTGAAAAAGCTCTGAGTTCTGTCATCCAAGACCAAGTCTCTTCTACAGCACAGAATAGGGCCTGTGTTTGCTCTCAATGGGTGTCCATAGAGGGGTGCCCTGGCTCTGGTTGCTCCCCTGCACTCCCCCAGGTGCCAGCCAGACTTGCAGCAACCTAACTGATGCATGCAAGCTCACATCATCTGGATGCCTTTGCTCTTCTGGCACATTCCATAGGAAAAAAATGGTATACTCATCAATAGGGTGTCTTTTAAGTGCAGATGTGCATCTATACCAGGGCAATAAATAAAAATAAAAGCTAGATTAGCAGTCTCTCAGAGGGATGATACAAACCCTCCACATTTACTAACACGAATCTTGGGGGAACAGAACTCCCATCTTACAGGCTCTCAGCCTGTAAGAGTTCCATGCTGGTGGTGCTCAGGAGGAATTGCACAGCATTAAATAACACTGAAGCGCACAGGCAAACCTTAGTTCATCCCTTGTCCATCCTATTCTAATCTCTGAGTATGTTTAAGCACCTAGCTGAGATCCTACCTTAAATACCTCTTAACACTAGCCAATCTCCATCTACAGGACAGAGAGAGAAGCTGAAGGCTCAGAGCTTTGGGGCAAGCCCAACATAGAGCTGGGATTTAGCAACACGGTTTTGTTTTCTGCTGTGGTCACCTTCCATCAATGGCATCTAATCCCGGTTTACTATTTTTTGAGTTAAAATAACATTTCCTCTTAAAATAGATTTTCAGTAGAAAAAAAGTGAATTGAATCAAAGAAAACGATAAAGAGATAGTATTAAATTTAAATAGCTGCAGTAAAAAATCATGTAAGTGGAGATGCTGGAATAGCTCAGCAGGTTTAGTGCTTGCCTTGCAATCGCAAGGTCCAGGGTTCAATTCCTGTCTCTGGCCCATGCAAACCCCATATGCTGAACTGGGGCACAACTGATAACTGCCAAAATGGCTCAGCAGTGAAAGTTCCCACCTCCCATGCAGAAGGCCCTCGGTTCAGTTCCCGCCCCATGCGGCTCCACATCCACCTGTGTGGAATGAAACCATGTTACAACTAATGATGTACAACTATGGGGATTATATTCCCCCCTTCTCTCTCTCTTTCTCTTATACATTCTTTCAAAACAATAAAATAAATCTTTTTTAAAAATCAGATAAGTGGCATGAGAACAATCAAGGTACAGGGAAGACAGATCTAATGAGGATTCAGTGTCTTCCCTTGTGATGGGTCAACAAAACTCTGACTGTTAGGCCCCTCTCTCATACCAGGCTATTCCCTGTGGCCCTTGGGAAACATTTGAAGACTCACTCAAGAGCAGAGATAGAGGAACAAAGCCTGGGAAAGAAATGACTTGAATGATAGGTGGTTGAGGAAACAGAGAGCCCTGTTACCAATGAGAAAAGCACCAGATTGAACCTCAAGCCAATGAACATGAATAGCAGGTAGACACAGAGTTCTAGGCTCATCTCTGTCACTGGCTAGAAGGTTCCCATCCAGAATCAGCTCAAATGTCTCTTTGGCTCAAAGCCATCCAGGCTACACCATTAGAGTCAGCCAATCCCCTCTGCTCATTTGTCACCTGTCACACATTTCCTCACTGGTCACCTATCCTTCATTTGTTTTCTTGCTTTCCTGCTGACTTCTGGTTTTCTGGGGATGGGGTCCTTGGCTCACTCAGTGAAGATTCTCTGGCTCCAAGAAATAAATGAGCCTTACTCTTCCATGCCTCAGTCTCCCTATCTGTAGAGCCACGAGAGAAAAGGCAACTGTTGGGCCAGAATAGCAATCCCAGAGAGGTGCTAGAAGGAAGTGGGAAAAGGCCTACAGAAGACCCTCCTCAGAGATGACCCCCATCCCTGCTCAAATTACAAAGTGATCCAAATAGACTGTTGGGAGGATGGCTGTCTGAGTTCTCTGGGAGAAATATCTCCTCACAGAACACAAAGGAAACTGTGAAGAGAGGGCAATTCCATGTAGACATGGGGATAACATTTAGATTCTTCTTAAAAACTTCCCAATGAAAACTGGTTAAAAAGATAGATGCAGTGCAGTTTTGGAACTGGATGAAACAGGAAATGACAGGTAGAGGTTACAGTAAGCTGACCAGACATACTGTTTTAAATGGGACAGAAAACAGTGCAGTCCCATGTCTAATGGTACTTATGGTCAGCCTAGTCTGATTGGGCTAAATTCAAGATGTCAGTAAGCTGACCATAAGTACTATTTGAAACAGGACAGTATCATTGTTTTCTGTCTCATTTAAAACAGCAGGTCTGCGGAGATCCAAGATGGCGGCATGAGAGGAGCACGCCGATAACTGCCTGGGAAGGGCCTTGTGAACAGAGGGGAATCCACAGGGGAAACCCTGAGAAGAAACCTCAACTAAGAGAACCACACAACGCAGAACAACACACAAAGGTTAGAGAAAAAAGGGGAGAGCGGGAGAGGGAAAGGGAAGCAGCGGTTTGGGGACAGAGACTCGGAGCGCGGCGAGGGGCTGGCAAAAACAAAGGGGGATTGGGGGACTACGGTCAAAGTGGAGCTGGATCGAGGGCGGGCTGGAAGCCGAGACCTAGGGAACGTGGAAGCCCCACAAGACTGTGGACAATTTAACATCCGAACTCAAGGGACAGCACGCAGTGCCCTAATCAGATCACAGAGCCTAAAGTGGAACAGGGACTGTGGAGCAGGGCGGCTGCACTTCCCGGCGGGCGGGGTGAGAGCAGGGCACCAGCCCACAGCAGCTCAGCACCCCTGATTTACGGAGGAGATTGACTGTGAAGGAGCGCCTTCTGAGGACAGGGCTCTTGGAGTGAGGGCTGCGGCTTGAGTGGGCATAGCTGCATTGGACGTGCTTGGAGTGAATCCGGCGGTCTCAGCATAGCCGGGAGCGTAGAGCGGCTGCCGCCCGAGCTACGGCCTGTGCGCACAGGGCTTTTGGTGCCCCGCTCACCAGGCCACTACGGCGGCTCTGCCTGCACGGAAGTGCGCGGCTGGGCTCTCGGTGCCCCGCCCACTGGGCCGCTGCGCATCACTGCGTGTGCACACCCGGCTTTCGATGCCCCGCCCACCGGGCCGCACCGCAGCACCGCTGCCTGCTCGGCAGTGCGCTACAGAGCTTTTGGCACCCTGCTCGCCAGGCCGCCACAGCACCGCTGTCTGTGCGCAGGACCGGCTTTCGGCGCCCTGCCCACCGGGCTGCGGCAGCGCTGCTGCCTGCTCGTGAGCGTGCAGCTGGGCTTTTGGCGTCCCGCTCACCGGGCCTCTGGGGCGTGGCGGACCGTGCACGCAACTGGGCTGCCTGCCGGGTCTCCGCAGTGTCATTGCCTGTGCGCGGGAATGGGAGGCCGACCAGGGCCTCTGCCAAGCCCAAGCCCATCCAAGTGCTGCCCTGCGGGCGTGGCTTACAGATACGATTGAAGGAGGGGCAGCCAGGAGGAGGAAAGACCAGAGCTCCTGTGCCCCGCCCCCACTGAACCACCAGCCCCCCTGCTGAAAGAGGAATCTGCTATTGTGTCTCAGGCCTGCCCTAGCTCCTACTCACATGCCCCCACCCCTGGCCACACCTTTACTACCCTGCTATCTAAAAGCTAAGACAGCAACCTGAAGTGCCCCAGGACACAGAAGCTGTCTGCTTCCCCCAACCCTCTCCCAAAATCTCCTTCTCCCACAACTGAGTCCAAAAGAAAAAATAAAGAGAAGCCCATCTGATAGGCAAACCCCCAGAGGGAAAACAGACTCATGCGTAAAGCAAAAAGAACCACAGCAAACACAATGCACAGTACAG
>PVKE010009409.1:0-44969 GCA_004027555.1 Craseonycteris thonglongyai
TGACACAAGCATGTATGGGCACTCACTCACCCTGTGCCAGACACTCTGCTAGTATCCTTCACAACCACACTGCCTATCCTCACCCCTTTGTATTCACTACCAGTGGTTCTCAACAAAGGCATTCTGTAATGCATGGGTACGATTTTCCATTATTTCCATATGTATGTATTGGGAAGAAAACAGGGTTATTTGATGCCCAGAGACCAGGAAGCTGGACATGTGAAAGTTTGGTGAACTGTTACTTTGGGGGCAGTCAGTGAACCACACCTTCCATATCTGAGCCCTCCTCTTGTGTAGTCCCCTCCTCTTGAGTCTGGACTAGAGCTCTAAGCGACCTTGACCTTGAATGTGGTGGACATGACACTGCACCAGTTGTGGGCTTACACTTTAAGAAGCCCTCAAGGCTTCTGCTTTTCGGCTCTAGGGAAAGCCAGATGCTACGCAAGATGTCCAACTAGCCTGAGACCAGGTGGGAAGTCCGGTGCAGCCACACAGAGATGCCACGTGGATAAAAACAAAGGTCCCGCCCACAGCCTCCCCGGAGCTTCCAACCAAAAGCCAGCACCCACCTGCCCTTCATGTTAGTCACACCAACTTAGAAAGGGATCTCTGCCAGCCCAGTCACACTATCCTGGCTGATGCTGGCAGAGCCGTTAGTACTGACCGAATTATAGATTCATGAGCAAATAACATGGGTTATTGGCTTAAGCTGTCACATTTTGGTACAATTTGTTTCTCAAAACCAGATAACCAAAACAATGGTCAATGAGCCCCAGGACCCAAATGATCCTCCCTTCACCAGTGAGGTGGGGGGCGAAGAGGTTTCTTCAAACAAAGCTCCCCAGTATCCTTAAGAATAAAGTGAAAAGTTTGACCGCAATATACAAAGCTTACATTATTACCTGGCAACACCCTCCCTCTCTGATGGTATGTACTTGGGGAGCATCCTCTACAAAGGGGAGGCTATTGTTACTCCATTTTACTGACCAAAAAACAAAAAAACTGAGGCTGAGAGAATTTAAGAAATCCACCCAAAGTTGCCTAGAGAGTGACAGAGCTGCACTGCACTTGTCTAACTCCAAGCAAACTGCCCCCTGAGCTCATTTTTCTGGGCCACAATCTGCAGTAAAAAAAAAAAAAAAAAAAAAGTTTCCTAGGAAACCTGGTCTTCACAATTATGACCCACTTACAGCCCACAGTTCAAAGCAGCATGGGCTATTTTCCAATGGAGACTAATTTAAAATAATTTGCTTTTTGAAGAATTATAATGAGAATCCACAGTGAAAGATAATTTAGATGAAAGCTGTTCTCCTGACCTAGTAAAAATAAAGAGACCAAGCATATGGTTCAGAATAAATGTGATTCTCTAGAATGTAATCTGGATAATCGCAGGATTATTATAATCATTCTGGGCCATGTTTTTATCTTTGTTGATTTTTTCCTATCCACGAGGACTGTGGTTGTATAATAATAACACAAGTTTTTAAGGACTCTGGTCTTCAGTCGCTTAGCAACCCACAGCTCTGAAGAGAATGAAGGATAACGGGTTCATTGGCAAAACAAAGCCAACTGCAAACCAATAGTTACTTAATGTTTTAGATATATTAGAACTATTCTAAAAGTATGCAAATGAATACTTCACAGAATCAGCCATCATTTTTACTTCTGTAATATCATACCGTGCATTTGAAGTTGGAGCCAATGGCTGAATGAATGATACAAATGTACCAATTTGAACAAAAATAGGAGAACGGTATTTAACACGCCTATTTGAAAGGCAGAGTGTGGTTGTTCCTTCCACAGCAACACTCTGAATAGACTGAAGAAAATTAAGTGAAAAAAATTGTAAATTATACTTACACATAAATTACAAAGGACAGCAGTCCCTATCCAGCCATACCTGTCCAATGAATGCTAGCTGTCACCATCGCCATCATTATTGCCATCACCAAAGAGGTACCAATAAACTGTACAGAGAATTGGCAAATAACATACCGGTATATTCCAAAAATGAACACTTTTCCATTCTTTTCAGTGATTACAAATGTAAAAGTCAGGTGACATGTTCTTCATTCATTCGTTCATGATTTACTTATTCAGCAAATGGTCACAGAGCCACTCCAGATGCCAAGCACTGTAGCAGGCACAGAGAAAACACTGGGGACCCAGTAGACATGAAGCCCATCCTCATGGGCTCTCTAGGGTGTGGAGACAGGAAACAAGTAAACACAGAATCTAGGTCATGACAGGAACTGGGAAGGAAGCAAGCAGGAGGCTAAGATCAGCAGGAGGTGGGCAGAGGAGGACTCTTTGGGGAGGTGAAAGTCAATGACTATCCGAAGGATGCAGGGGAGGCGGCCACAGGCAGGGACACCGGAAGAGTTTGCTGGGGGAACTTCGTGTGCCAAGGGCGGAGAGGGGGCGGAGAGGTGGAGTCCCGGGAGAATGCAGCACCGTGGCCTCGGGAGTGGTCCACAGAAGACAGAAATCTGGGCCAGCTTGACCTGGCCTGAGGGACAGGAGCAGTTAGAAATTCTAGAACTTCGAATAAGCCAACAGAGACAAACCCGGACACATTCCCTATCGGCATCTCATCCTGACCCTCCTTCCGCCCACCCTCAGCGTTTGCTCAGAGACGACCAGACCACACCATAACCACCTGCCAAAGTGCCCTCTGCTGCCTGCCCACGGGCTGCTCACCCCACTCGGCACCCACTCAGCTAGAGAACAAGCCCCTGTTTGTGCAGTAACGGCTGTCAATGCTTCAATGACACACCCCCACCTGACAATCTGCAGGTGGACCTATTGGACATTCCTACCACCGTAATCCAAGCAAGTGACTTTAACTGTAGAAATCCCAGTCACACCAATGTGTTTGGAAAGAACATCCTTCAAGGACTTTATCAACTCTTATTGAATCACAACTCTGTGTACAGACACACTGCAAATAAAGCTAACATTTTAAAATAATTTAAAGGCATAGCGTCCAGTTGTTTGTAAAGCTACTCTGTCAAGGGGGTGTATTTCCTTCCAATGTTATTCTATGCACCTTAACTTAGTTGTGATGATAACACTGGTTATTCAAGTTATTGGGCTTTTTTTCTTTTCATTTAACATCATAAAGCACAAAGTTGTCTTTTTAAATGTCTTTTACAATGGCTATGTAAAAATCTGTCAGAACTAGACTTCTTGTGGTGGTCATTCCATAGTGTACACAAATATCAAATCATCATTGTGTTTTACACCTGAAACTAATCTAAGACTATATGTCGATTATATCTCAATTTTTTTTTAATTTAGCATAGACCTATGCCATTATTTAGACATTCTCCTATTAAATTGACATTTAGGTATTTTCTAATTTTAGACTATTATAAATAATGTTATGACTATCTGTTTATAATGTTTTATTCAAATTTCCAACTATTTTGGGGGGGGGGGACCAACTCCTAAAAAGGGTATTAAAAGAGTCAAAAATTTTAAGGTTCTTACTCCATATTGTCTAATTGCTTTCCAGAAAAATAAACCAGTTTTCACATCCAGCATTCCTTTAAACACCGTTTCACTTTAAGGAGTATATTTTTAATGAAATTTGAAATTATTTTAAGCTGTCACAACATTTTAGTATCAGTAGCTATCAAAGTCATAAGGCTAACAGAACCATTTCAAAGAATACTTAAATCTCCAGATGGATTCTAGTCAACTGAGTCTTAACTGTCCTCATTTCTTTCTTTCTGTCCCCTTAATCAGACTGGAAAGTAAAAGTGACTGGCAAGAGGAGTTTGGTACATTTTAGTTGTGATGTAGAATCTATGCCAACCCTCTACCAAGACAAACTCAACCTCAGCTAACACATTGGCTGGAAAACAGTTTGTCTCTCATGCAACTCACTTAATTTCCCCAGAGTAGTACAATCTGGGTATTGAGAGTACCTCCTAACTGAGGATACACCAAATGGACTTTTCTGGAAAAGTCTGGTCCTGTCCACACAGGCACAGTCATGTCAAGTCACCTGGAAACCCACACTTCTCTCAAATGCATACGGATGTCTATGCTAGCACTTAATTCCACCCACCCAGGACTTCTCCGACTCAGTCATCAGATGAGCCCACAGCATCCGTGCAACTCTGGATTTTTGTAGCCTCAGCAACAACAGGCCACTGTCTTCCCATTTAATTACGGGAATTTCTGGAGCAGGCGACTCTGTCCAGCATCTCAGACTTGAAAGCAGTTGGGTGGCACAAGGTGGACTGTTGCCGCCAGACACGCCCTGCAGGGACCCCAAGTGGGCCCCTGGGGTCCTATGTCTGTAGTTTGTGGCAGATGCCACTAGATGGTAGATTTGACTCTCTTTCAGACCTTGACCTTCTAGGCAGCAGGGTGAATCCTTAATGAAGTATCATGTTTCTAGGACTATGACTTTTAATAACACATGAGAGAATTTAATCTACAAGACTGGTTCCTAGAAGAGAACAGAAAGTGTGTGTCACCTGAGCACGTATTGAAAATAGATTCAGCAATAAGCTTGGCATATGTGCTTCGAGCCAGGGCCCAGGTCCCGCTCTCCCTCCCTGCTTGCCGCCTCCCCTCCTCGGCCCTGGGTTACAGGTGTCTTGTTCCACCACGTGGAAACTTAGCTGATCCCCTCCTTGCTTCTTGCAAAGCCACTGAGCGGGTGGCTTGGACAGAACCATGACTTTCTAACAATGCAGAAGTTCAGACATATTTCTCCTAACAAAACCCAATTAAACATGTGCAAAGTTTAAAACCATTGAAAAACGGTCGATCTTAGCCCTAGAGTGTACTGGTGGACAAGAAGCCAGGTGACAATATGCAGATCAGCAATCGAGAAAGCACTGGAGAGGTAACCTCACAGGGTGGGAAGCTGGAAGGAAAATACATCGGATCCACTGAACTCAAACTGAATGAAAAGAAAATGCTGTCACCTACTAGTATGGAAACCCCTTGGCACATTCTGCATTCTAAAAGCATATACACATATGCACGTGTGTGTGCTCCTTTAACAGAATGCCGAGGAAGCGACAAGGGGCAGACATCACCGAAGAAGGCCCTCTGGCTCCATGTTATACAGTGAAGAGCCCCTACCACTGAAATGCCCACAGCTTTAGGGGGACCCCAGAGAACCTGAAAGCCAATCTTCCATCATGGAGATGATGTCACTAAGCCCCAAAAGGTTAGGCAACTTACCCAAGGTTCTGCTGAAAGTAAGAACAGAATCTGGCCCCCAGATCCCCACTCTAGAACTTTCTAGCATTCCACCCTGGTACCAATTCTCAAAAGTTTGTTCTTCTGTTCAAACACAGAACTTCTAAAGGCAACAAGCGCTGACAAGTATAATCTGAGTAATTATATTTGAAGGCTGTAATTATTTTCCTTCAGTGGGACATTGTAGTCTCAGAATATAAGTAAATCTTCCAAACCATGTTAAAGGTCATCCCCCATGCTCAGATAGTGACTCAGTAAACCATGCAGCCGACAAACTCCAGTAGTTTCCCCAAAGAAACATATGCAAGACAAGAATATGTCATGTCTGTTAATCATATGTCAAATTCTATAGAAAATAATGCAAAGAGGGAATTACCAGTCAACACCCAACTGATCTGATTCAGGCAACATGAAGAATATCTTGCTTTCTCTTTAGCAACAAAAAATAAATTTAGAACACAATAAAACAATGGCTCCAATCTTAGTCTTAAGGGAGAGCATTAGAAGTCACGTAGGCCCTAGCAAATGTCTTTATTTGTACTAAAATAGTGGCCTTTTGATATATCTTAACTCACCAATTAGAGGCCAGAATTGTGCTCATCAGTGGGAAGAGTGAACCAATAACAACACATTCAGGGCTTTGTCTAAAGACAACTGACCTTCCACTATAATGATTCTCATCTAAATTCAACACGAAGGTGACAGACAAAAACAAAAGTTATCTTCACTCATCTCTTCCAGTAACCCCTGCAGAGCACAATGAGTGAAAATACACTTCTTTTCTAATTGTTCTTAGAGGGGCCTGGACGAAAGGAACCAGGAAAAGTCTATCCTTAGATGCCTTATAGAAAATATATCAGATGATTCTACAAATATCTGAGTCCATCTCATATGGGCATTAGGGCAAAATGCACAGGGGAATTTTTTTTAATGGGGAAATTCTCCCCTGTAGAGCTGGACAGGTGCTGGTGGACAGAAAGGAGAATGCAAAGGAGCGGTCAAAGCCGCTCAGACAGCCGGCACCCTCACTACGGTGCCTTCACCACAACCAGAAGAGACGCATCTAATGAGAGAGGAGGGAAAATGGGGCTCAGAGACGTGAAGCAAGTTGCTCAAGGACACAGAGTCTCGATTCAAATCCCTGGGTCCAATGAGTGAAGGGGGTGGAGAAGTAACACAGAAGCCCTCAGACTGGATAAATATAAGGACCGGACAATAACAGAATAACCAATTGGAGTTTGGCTCTTACTGACCACAATTATGCCACACCGTTCAGGTAAGTAAGGCTCGTGGTTTCTTGTGGCAGACCAACGTCAGTGGAAGAACCTAAACCAAGAAAGCGGAGGGAAGGTAATATTCCAGTGGGGGGAAGGTCTTATTTTCCATGGGAGGGGGAGGAATAACGTACAAATGTGTTGTGTGACCTACATGAATAACCTGGGCCAGCGGTCCAGGGCCAGAGCTGCCCATTGGAATCACCTGTGCAGCCCTTTGTCGATATGTGTCCAGACTCCAGCCCTAGAGATTCTGCTGTGATCGGCCTGGAGCCTGGCCAGGGCGTGGGCATTTGTAAAGCTCACCTAAGATGTTGCCAGGGCTGCGAACGACTAATGCTGGGGACCGGGCTGCTTTTTCCCCTTTGGCCTATAAAGCAAAACACGTCTTGCAGACATCTACTTCAGAGTCTCAAGGAATGACAGGACTTTGCTCTTCTAAAGCCTAAGCAACTTGAACAGTCACTTATGTCCCCTGAGCCTGTTTTCCCATCGGCGTAGTCACACAGTGTGCAGAGAAGACCATGGCTGGCTCGGTGCCAGGGCCTGGATGGAACCAGCGCTTGATGAAATGTCTGCCATGGAAGTGTGGAGTGACTGCCCTGAGGCAGCCCACCTTCCCTGCCCGCTCGGCCATTCCAGGACTCTGCATGCAGTCACTCAACAAACAGGAAGTCATTCACCATGCGCACACACTGTCCCAAGGGCTTGGGTTATAGCCGTGAGAAAACACAAACACTCCTGCCCTCATGGAGCTTAAGTTCCCGCAAGAGAGAGACAGACTATAAACGACGAACCCAGCAAAAGAGGAAATCATAAAGCAAACAAGGCAACAAACGTTATGGAAAAAGAAGTGAAGTGATAGGGGTTTTATGGCTTACTATTTTATTTCCATCTTCAGTTTTTATCACATTTCTGAAATTTCATAATATAGCCAAGCTTTTTCTGATCAATGCCATTTATGAACAATGAATGAGTAACATTAGATTTCATGTCAGTAAACTTTCAGGACTTGTTCTTTAACATCAGTTTTGGACTTCGGTTTCCTCTGAGTTGGACCTACTTATTCAGCCAAACAAGCCTTCTAAGAACAACTATTCAGGCAAACATTGTATAAGGTGGAATAATATTTCATTGTATGTATGTTCTGCATTTTGGTTACTCATTCATCCGTTAATGTGCACTTCTGTTGTCTCTACCTTTTGGCTATTGTGAATAATGCTGTGAACATGAGTGTGCCAATATTTGTTCGAGCTCCTTGATTTCACTTCTTGTGGGCATACACTCAGAAGTGGAATTGCTACATTGTATGATTCTGTGTTTACTATTTGGAGAAATCGCCATATCCCCTTCCAAAGCAGATATATCATTTTATATTCCTGCCAGCAATGAATGCATACAGATTCTAATTCCTCCACATCATCACAGACACTCGCTATTTTAAGGTGTTTTTTTTATAATAACATTCATCCTAATGGATATGAAGTGGTGTCTCACTAGTTCTTATTTGCATTTCCCAGTGGCTTGAGATGCTGAGCATCTTCCAGGGTACTTTTTGTCCATGTAAGTGTCCTGTTTACAGAAATGTCTATACACGTCCTTTGCCCATTTCTGAATTTGGTTGTTCATTTTTGTGTCACGGAGTTTTAGGAGTCCTGGATATCAGTCTCTTATCACATATATAAATTGAAAATATTTCTCCCATTCCAGGGGCTGTCTTTTCATTCTGTTCATAATGTCCTTTAATACACAAAAGTTTTTCATTTTGATGAAGTCCAATTTATCTAGTATTCTTTTGGTGTTCATACTTTTGGTGTCATATCCAAACACACAGCCAAAATCATTGTCAATAATCTCTGTATGTTTTCATCTACACATTTCATAGTTTTAGAGAAGCCAGGATGGCTCAGTGGGCTGAGCGCTAAGCGCTTTACAGCCCCAGGGTCCAAGGATCAAGTCCCAGTCCTGGCCCATGCAGACCCATATGCTGAACTGGGGTGTGCTTCCAGTTCAGTTCTTGCCGGGGTGAGTGGGAGGTTCCCAGCCTGGTTCCTGCCCTGCGGAGCCCCGCGCCCACCTGTGGAGTGAAAGTATATCAAAAAACTAATCACATAAAACTGTCTGTCCCTCTCTGCCTCTGTCAAAAAAAGTAAATAAAAATAAATCATAATTTTATAGTTTTAGCTATTACATTTACATCTTTGATTCAGTTTGAGTTAATTTTTCTGTATAGGGATGCTGGGGTAGCTCAGTGGTTGAGCACTTGCCTTGCAATCATGAGGCCCAGGGTTCAATTCCTGGCCCCTGCCCATGCAAACCCATATGCTGAACTGTGGCTTAACTGGTAACTGCTGGGATGGCAGTGAAGGTTCTTGCCTCCCATGTGGGAGGCCCCCAGTTTGATTCCCACCCCACACGGCCCCACATCCACCTGCGTTGACTGAAACTATGTCACAACTAACGATGTACAGCTATGGAGACTGCTCTTGGCCCTCCCCCTTCTCTCTCTCTCTGTCTCTCTCTCTCTCTCTTACCTTCTCTCAAACAATAAAATAAATCTTTTAAACTTTTTTTCTATGTATGGTATAAGGTAAGCATCCAATTTCATTTTTGTTTTTGCATGTGACTATTGTTTTCCCAACACCATTTGTTGAACCGGTTTACTCTGAAGTAACTTCTAGCATCAGTCTGACCTGGGCTCACATGGAGCGCATGAAAGGTTAGTGCTGTAATGAGAATCTCAGGGACAGATCTACGAAGAACTCAAGCCTGCTCGTTCCGTCTGAAAGGCTTCTTCCCCCTCTGCTGAACCTTGCAAGCTGACTGAGAGCTGGACAGTGGTGATCCTGCAAGCCTCCTGGCACAGGTATACAGTACACACACACACACACACACACATCTACGGATACACAATACATGCACACAGATGAGTCACTAACTTAAGCTAGTGAAGAGAGACTGTGGCTAGCACCAAAGCAACACAGAGGAACACTACAGCAAGATGGTGAGGAGCACAGATTATGTGGGTTTATAGCTCAGCTCCCCCACTTACTGTGTGGCTTTGATCAAGTTACTCCACCCTTCAGTTCTTCGTTTTCATCCTCCGTACATTAGGCAAGGCCATCCAGATCACAAGTGGCGGCACAGAGCTTGAGATCGGTCTTGGGCACCTGGCTGGGTGACCTTCAGATGCCCTGTGCAGTCCCCTTCCCCCAGGCCCTGGCATCCGCCCGGCACATTGGACCCCACATGGAGAAATGAGGACCCACCAGCAACCCCGGGCTGCAATGCCACCCAAGCCGACTTGTTTGTTTAGGAGCTGTGGACGCCCACGTGGGTTTATGCAGAGCACTCATCTTGCTAGTTTTCAATGAGCTCAACATAAATCAGAAATTCAAGTGGGTGAGGGAGGGGCGGGCCCCCTGTACTGGCTGCAGGCCGAGAGATCACTTGTTGCTTAGCAACCCCCACCAGGCTGCTTCCAGCCTGAACCTGGTGAATGTCCTCCGGGACTGGGATTCGGGCAGTGTGGTCTCGAAAGGAGTGGGAATGGGTGTTTTATAGGCTTAGTGTGGCCCCTAATGTTCAGACCTCCCCCGCCACGCCCCCGCACCCCAAAACATCCATCTTCAGGAAGCTGGCAGTGATGGCCACTTCTGGATAGTTCGTGACCCAAAGAAACTCATAGAAAAAATGAATCCTCAGGCCAAGGGCTCGGCGTGAACCTTTGCCTACCGCCCACCCCTCCACTCCCGTGACCTGGAGTCTGCTTGAGAAAACCTCTTCTACGCAGGCGCAGACGGAACGGCTACTGGGCCCACTGAAGGTGTGAGCACCGACACAAACCTCACACAAAATCCAGCCTCAGGTTTTAACAAGGCGTAAGCATCCATTTGAACGTCGTTTTTCTCACACTCTGAAAGCTGAACATAATAATCACAATTTCTTTCCTTAGGGAAGAAAAAGAAGAGTGAACTCCCTTTCAGATAAGATCACCCCCCAAACGTTCATCATCCACCCCTCCCCCACCCATGCGCCTAGGCAGCCCCCCGCCTACCCTCCCCTTGTAAAAGAAAACACAAATAATATTACATTTACTTCTCTCCACTTGAGAGTTTATTTTAGGCCACATAGGAATATTAACATGAGCTCTCATTTCTCTGTCTCTCTCATTATTTCTTTCATTATGAGATGAGCTCTCATTTCTCTGTCTCTCTCATTATTTCTTTCATTATGAGGCTTTTCTACAGAAATAAAAGAATTCCCTTCTGAGTAACCAAAAAAAAAAAACAATGGCCAGTTTTAAAGAGTGAAAATTTAGATAGAGAACCACAAAGATATTGGTCAGGAGAAATGAGGTTGTTCTCAAGGGGAAAAGAGCTAAAAATACAATATGAAGATTAAAGCATAAGGGGAATTCGCTGAACATTAACATGAGCCTTTTTCTGCCCAAGCCTGGATGAAGAACATTTTTTGAAATCAGACCATTAACCACAAACAGCTTTTAAGAAATACTGTATTTATGCAATAATGCCGTCAAAATTCACTTGATTTTAATAAAATGTTAAGAAACTCATGCCAACTATTTAAGAAAAAATGTGTTGAGCAGTTCTTTTGCAAAAATAAATGGAGAATCTTAATAAAATGGTTATAGTGTTCCAGCCTCAGAAAAAAAGTCAAAGTAAATTACAAGCATTTAAATATAACTTAGAAAATCTATGCCAACCCTTCTTAATATAGGCATAAACTGAGGCTATATTTAATTTTCCATTCTAAAAAGAACATAGGATCAGCTGTCAATATGAATCTTGGCCAAAACAGAATTCTTCAAAAGCAAAATCCTGGCTCAAATCAGGTAATTTTCAAAATACTATCCAGTATAACGCTAGTATCAAAAATTAAAGCTTTCATTAAAATTTATTGACCACTCCATTGATGAGTTTGGCTAAGCAAGAATCAAAACTTATAAACTTCGAAAGGGCAAAGCAAATGGCATAAACAGAGTAAAAATAAAGAAGATAAGTGGGAAAAAATATTTGCAACAAAAAGGACAAAGGACTAATTTTCTTTACTAACAAAGGTCTATTTCAAATCAATTTTTATAAATAAGCAACCCAAAAGAAGGTCTGGCAAAAGAAAGAACTGGCAATTCAAAAGAAATATCCTTTCACCTTCATAATTTCAAAAATGCAAAGAGGACCAATGAAATACCAGGTTTTAGCTATCAGTTAACACAAAAATGAATTAAAATCTGGAATACCAGTATTGACAAAAATGTGAGTGAACAAGCATTCTCTTGTGCTGTAGTGAACATGCAAAAATGTTCAACCCTTTTGAGGGGCAATTTAGCAACATTAGAATGTTTAACATATGTAACTTTTGACATAAATATACACACACAAACACATACATCACTATGTAAATATGTATGAGTGGTCATTGCAACATTATTTATAATGGAAAAAAATTGAAAACAATGTGCTTCAGTAATGAATGAATACCTAAACATTCACACAATGGAATACTATTCAGCCATCAAAAAGAATGGGTTCACTTTCTGTTTTAAGACATGGTAAGATATTCAAAATAGATTAAGAAAAAGGTTGCAGCACAGTATGCATAGAATTATTTCATTTTAAATAAGATAGTTTCACGGATATAGGAGTATTTATATGTGCTTCCTACACTGGGGAAGCCGGGATAGCTCAGTGAGTTAAGCGCTCACTTTGCAGAGCTGGGGACCGAGGATCGAATCCTGGCCCCGGCCCCGGCCCCGGCCCCGGCCCAAAATCTGTCCTTTGAAAGACACTGTTAAGAAAATGAAAAGAAAAGCCACAGATTGGGAGAAGATATTTACAAATCACATACCGAATAAGGGATGTGTATCCAAAATACTGAAAATAACTCTCATGACTCATTTGAAAACATACCTCATTAAAGAGCACATAAAAAATGTTCCAGGGAAAGCTGGGATGGCTCAGTGGGTTAAGCACTCACTTTGCAGCCCCGAGAACCAAGGATCAAATCCCAGCCCTGACCCCTGCAGACCCATATGCTGAACTGGGGAGTGCCCCCAGTTCAGTTCTCACTGGGGTGAGACCCTGGCCCAGTTCCTGCCCTGTGCAGCCCCGCCCACCTGTGGAATGAAACTATGTGGAAAAACCAATGATGTGCAACTATGGAGACTGTTCTGGGCCCTCCCCCTTCTCTCTGTCTCTGTCTCTGTATCTCTCTCTCTCTCTGTCAAAAACAATAAAAATCAATCTAATAACAATAAAAATTTTTTAAAAATTAAAAAATAAAATAAATAAATCTAAAAAAAAATGTTCCATAGTATTGTTATGAAAATGCAAATTAATACCACAATGTGATACCACTACATACCTCCTGAAATAACTAAAATCTTAATCAGCAGCAATAGCAAGAACTGACAAAGATGCAGGCAATTGGACTACTCATTTTTTGCTGATGGGAATGTAAAATGCTACATTCTGGAAAACAGTTTCGCAGCTTCTTGTAAAGTTTAACATGCACTTACCATGTGACCCAGCAAGGCCACTTCCAGGTATTTACTTCAGAGAAATGAAGACATCTGTCTACTTAAAGACATGTATGTGACCATTTATGGCAGCTTTATTCATAATTACCCTAAAATAACAACCAAATGGCTTAATTGGTGAAAGAAGAATCAAAATTGTGGTATATCCATATAATGGAATACTATGCAGCAATGAACAGAGGCTACTGATACATGAAATATGGATCATTCCCTAAAGCATTATACTAAGCAGAAGAAGCACAAATACTGCATGATTTTATTTGCATGATGATCTGAAAAAGGCAAATCTATAAGAACAGAAGTGAGACCAGTGGCGGCCAGGGGCTGAGCTGGAGAGAGGGTTTACTGTAGAAGGGGCATGAGGAAATTTATGAAGGCGAATTGTTCTATATCTTAATAGTGGTGATAGTTACAACACTGCATGACAAAATTCATAGAACTGAATGGTTAAAAAGGTGAGTTTTGGGATGCCAGGATAGCTCAGCAGGTTGAGCACTTGCCTCGCAACTGCAAGGTTCAGGGATTGAATCCTGGCCCCAGAGCCCTTGCAAAACCACACACTGGACTGCAGCACAACTTGGAACCACCAGAATGGCTCCATGGAGACGGTTCTCGCCTCCCACATGGGACACCCCGACCCCTGGTTCAGTTCCGCCCTGCATGGCCCCACATCCTCCTGTGTGAAATGAAAGCATGTCACAACTAATGATGCACAACTACGGAGACTGCTCTGGGCCCTCTTTCCCCCCACCCTTACCTCTCAAACAATAAAAAAAAAAAAATCTTTGTTTAAAAAAAGGGGTGAATTTTATTGTATGTAAATTACACCTTGATTTTTCTTTTAAAGAGTCCAAGGATCCTTTAAAAAGAACAGGGGAGTTCCTTTTAAAGTTAGAGGTTTGGTTGTCTTTTCACGGCTTCTGTATAAACGCCTCCCTGTTTAAGGTAATATAGACTGGGGCTATATTTATTTAACACTTTTCCAGTTCTGTCGTGCTTGAACATTAGGAGGGGCTTTTGCTCCAAACCACACATTTGAGAACTCTGCCTTGAAGGCTGTGGGAAACGCACTCATCCTCATGGGGAGAGGATCCCGCCCACTTACTATTCTGCACATGCTGTGGCTCCGCCCTTCATGGGCTAGAGGGACTACTGTACCTCCTCCTCCTGTCCTGTGATTACCTGCCACAGGAGTGTCCATCAGCCTCTGAAATCCAAAGGCAATGACAACAAATGCGCCATTAACTGAACTGACCGCAACAGGTGAATGTCAGCAGTGACATTGTAGAGGCTGTGCCGCTGCTGAGGAGCTGCTGGCTGAAGGGAGAAGACATACTTCTCTTTCAGGATCCTTTCCTTTTAGGACATATTTCGTGGCTCAAATCCTCACTCTTTTTCCAAAGCCCTATGTCTTTTCTCTCCCTTCCAGAAAGGAAAGGCTTACCTTGGACACACCCAAAGCGTCCCTACAGACACGAGTGCTGCCAGACCTGCGACCAGCCCCCACTTTTTCTGCCCCCTGCCCCCTCCCTTGGGCACTCACTCTGAAAGTCATAACCAGGGAGCAGTTTGAGGCTAGTGGATCAAGTTAAGAGTGAAAACAAAGCCACAACCCTGGGGCCCTCATGTGCACTCTTATCACCAAACTCTATGACCCAGGTAAGTTTCCTTGGCCATAAAAGGGAGAATTTGTATCCACTTTTATAAAAATGGCAGTCTGTCTGTACGGACGGCCAACTCCAAGCCAAGGGCTTACTAGCTACTCTCCTTAATCCTTCCAACCATCCCGCTAACAAATGAGGAATTGAGCTCAGAAAGCGGAATCACTGGGTGGAGAGTTTAAACCTCTGAATCTATTCCCAGGTACTCATGTTTGTTAAAGCTCCCAGATGATTCGAATAAGCAGCCAGGATTGGGCACCAGGGGAAAGGGGGAAGGGGTACCGTAAACATAAAGAAATTCAACCCACAAAATTCTGGTGTGCTACTGGGCTTTCTGTTTTGCGGGGCAAGATTCCGTGGTCCCTGACTCGAGTTCAGCAGCTCTGACCACAGCTGCCACTGACTGGCTCAGATCTAAAACTACAAGTCAGGCATTCTGTCTCCTGACTAATCCCCGTCACCTTCAGACAGGTCTCCTTTCCTGCTTGATGCTTGTGACATGAGGGCATAACTGAAACCATTTTGGATGGTTTCGTCCCCTGACAAGCTTAAGTAAAGAAGCGAAAGACAGGAACACATTCTCGTTCAGGTGGCCAAGGTGAGAAAGGTGATGCTTCCTAAGAATGTGGCAAATAAGAAAGTCACTTCATTTTAATAACACCAAGAAAAACAACCGTTTCTTTCTTTCCTTAAAATTGTGACAAGGCTGTGGACCAGCTTTCTTCATTCATGTCAAAGGAAAATTTGAAATCATTGAGAATTTTCTGGTCAGTTATTAGCTTATTTGAAAATGAACTATGTGTGTAGTTATCAAAATCTTAACACAGTCGATTTTTCACATTTTAAACACCTCTTGCAGCATAACTCATTCTGGTAGGGAGAAAAGATTGTGTTCATTAAAGGAAAACAATCAGACCCTGAACATAGAAACACCAGCCTTTTCTTAGTACACCTTGTATTTGTGCAATGCTGTACTTTTCCAAAATGCTTTAAAATGCACTCTCCCATACTTCATTATACTTACTGAAAAAAAAATTACTATCTTTTTTATTTTTTTATCTTATTTATTTTTATTTTATTTATTTTTTCCATTTGTGAGTTACATCTTTTCTAGAAAATAAGACAAGCAGTTTTAATCCATTTTACAAATAGGTGCACTGAGGTTCCAGGGTGTTCAATTTCTCTCCCAAGGTCACAATAAGTTCATAGAAAAGCCCGGGAAAGAAGCAATGTCTCTGGACATCTCAGGTAGTATCGAACATTTTGCACATATTAAAATGTGAGTGTCTGTGTGTGTGTGTGTGTGTGTGTGTGTGTGTGTGTGTGCAAAAAGTCCAGGAAGACTGATGTTGTGCAAAGAACTAGAATTCTTTGTTGTTGTTTGTTAGCAAGCTTCAATCAAAATGGATTCATCTGAAGCAGAACCATTGTTTCAAGTTAGCATGTTTAATCAAAAGAGGATTATAGGATCAGCTTAGTGACTTAAATTCACTCGCATTAAAAGCAGCTATACAAGCCCTTTTTTTCTCCAAGTGCAGGAATTGACACATTTTCATTATAATCCCAAAGGATAAGAGTCCTGGAACATGAAGTGAAAAAACAAACAGGTGTCTGGCTGCTTGAGTATTAGGCAAAGAATTATTTCATTAAAGTTAAAAAGCTTTAAAAACAAAATAACACACATTTAAATACTCCTTACCGTTGATGGATGGCTCAACAGAAGGAAGGAAGGTAGGCCCAGCAGCACATGCCACCTGATACCACCTGCTTCCCCAACTGAACCAGCAAGGCAGGAACTGCCTCAGCGTTTACAACACTGAAGTTTCCCCAAGCCCGTCAGATCTAGTTATAATCCTTTTATTTAGTGTCTGTTTGCTTGCCATCATAGTAAAAAGTAACTTTGACTAGAACCTGAAATTCTAATTCTAAGGTGACAATTCTACTTGGTATGTGACCTAAGGAGAACTGGCTGCATCTTTGTCATTCCTGTGGCTTTTACTCTAGCTGAGCACCACCACAGGAGGAAAAATCAGACCTGGGAATCACTGATAAGACGCAAAAAGGTTATAGCTCTTACGTCACGTCACACGGCTCAAAAACGATGGGGCCACGGCTGGACCTGCATCTCAGCCCCTCTTAGGATCTCCAGCTTCTCCATCAAGCCAGCTACCTGGTTCAAATCCCAGCTCTATCACTTACTGGCAGTGTGATGTTGGGCCAGTCATTCAGCATTTCTACACACTATCTATAGAATGGGACGGTTACAGCACCCAGCTCATAGGACACTGTGGGGATTTGGTGAGTTACATCTGTAAAGGCCCTGAAACAAGGATGTCACATGGCAGGTGCTTGAGAGAAGTTAGCAACCATCACCATCTTTATTATTATTATTATCACTGTAGCTCAGATTTCCATACACATGTTTACAAACCATTGAACCCTCATAATTTACTGTGCTTAAGTGTGTGAGAGGATTTAGACGTATTTGAAGTGTTGCAAGATTTTTAGAGCAGTATGAAAACACGTGATCGTGGATTACCCACTCAGTGAAAATGACCTTCGGCTTCTACATTTGACAAAAGGACAGGATGACACTTGTTTCTACCTCATGCAATTAGGTAATCAGCATATGGAATATGCACAAAGCTGTAAAAAGAAAGAAGAGAGGTGACATTTATGGAAGTACCACAGGGGCTTGTGATTAACAATTCACGTACCCCTCCCCCAAAACCCTGCTGTGGCCATCCCACAAAGACAGCATGGTCACCCACTCCAAGTGTGGTTTAAATATCAAGACTGGAAGTGTCAAACACAGAAGAGGGTACGAAAACGTTTCTGGGGCACAGAGTGAGGCTTCATGGGGACAGCAATCCCTCCAGAGGAACACAATGGCCTGAGAGAGCAGAAAGGAGACTGCTTGGGGGGGTTGCATGGCCTGGGGCTCAGGGGCCTTGAACCTCTCACCTGCACCAAAGGAAAGATCTCCTGGTCTTTCTAGCAGGTGGCCTCGTTGTGGGACAGAGTCGGGGTGGGGCTTACACGCTGCCTGCGGCCCAGCATCAGGAACAGAATTGGACTTGCATATGAACCCTGTGAGGTGGATCCCATCTTCCAAGATGGGCAAACTGGGACTCAACCCGTTGAGACTACCTGTCTCCACAGGTCTAACGTGGGCACTTCAACTTCAAGCCCACACATCCTCCTCTCTTCACACCACTTCCCCGTCCCGGTTACCAGGTGATACAAGAAGCACCGGCTAGTCCAATGTCAGCCAGCCCAGCCCAGAAACGCTGAAGACAGTCTCAATCCACTTCAACCGCAATTAGGGGGGTGTATTTTCTTAATTCTCTCCAAGAGAGGAGGGGAGGGGAGGGAAAGGGGGAAGGGAAGGGAAGGGACAGGAAGGGCGGGAGGGAGGGAGAAAAATTTCAGAGTTAGGTTCTAATATTGCCATTGGGAGCATTATTGTCTGCAGCTGGGGGAGGGGTAACACTGCTTAAGGACTCTCCTCACATGCAGGTAAAATTCCATTTCCAATGTACCCAGCGAGCACTAGGTTATGTGTGCCTGCAAAGACCAGCATGCATTCCGCTTATCTGTAATCGAGTATGTGCAGGGGTTTCTTTCTGCGCTGAACATCTTTACTAGAGACTGCCCATGTCTCCCCCCAGAGAACACGAGTCTCACGCATTATGACAAAATCATGAGAGCAAATTAAAATGACCAGGAATCCATTTTTCATGGGTTATACGGGTCTGAATCATCTCGGTGAAGTTCTCCTGGGTAATCAAGCCAGGTCAGGTTGCAAATTTGCTAAGCTTTCTTTTCTGTTAGAATTACAGTTGCTTCAGCTCTCTTAACTCGGAACAGCCAGTATTGCTTCTCAGGTGGGCAGCATTCACAGCCAGGACAGCCTGGAGGAGCTAGACCGGAAACCCGACCTGTTTTGAACCAGTTGGTTCTGCAATATTTAGGTATTAGTTCATGACTCTTTTCTGAATGGATTAACGTTCTCTACCAGACTACTACTTATGACAGAAAATATTTGTGCTTCTCTGTAGTCATATGTAGGAAGCACTAAAGAGATCTTTGCCTTTCTTGAAAATTGCGTATCTATTTTTAGAGTCAAAAATAAAAATCTCAGAGTTGAGTTAAATTCCCAATGTCCAGTCTTTCTTCCTATTTACTGAAACTGTTTATCCCTCTACACTCATGAGTCCAGACCATCTGTATCTTCCAAGGATGGAATTCAGAAATGCAAATATAACAGCATTTGAGAGAAGCATTCAGGCAACTTATTTCTTCAGGAAAAAGTGATATAAAGCGTCGATCAACAGGGGAAATTAGTGAGCAAGATTTTGTCCTAATGGTTAGGCTGACTCCAACAGACATTTCCCCAAAAGGGTCATCATGCCCCAGTTGGTGATCATATCACACACTATCATCATCATCATCATCATCATCATCATCATCATCATCATCCCCTTTGAGGGAATTAAAGCTTAATAATCATTTAACTAGGAAAAGCACGATTCAGCTTGGTAATTTGCTACTAACCAAAGAGAGAGAGAGAGAGAGATTCTAGGAAACAGGAAAAAAAGAAAAAAAAAATCTGGCTGTCAAGGTCAAGCTTCTCAATGCCATTTGCTACAATTTTAAGAAAGTAAAGCCTATCGTATTATCATACCACATATGTGCACTTGCTTCCCCACAAAAATAAGGGTGCACGTCAGCGTTCTCAACGTAACTCTTGGAGCATTTTATCAAATTTCTATGAAACTTCTCCACTCCCAATGTAAAAAAAATCGAGAGTATTTGACCCCAAATACAGTCCACATTCACCTAATTTAATCATTTCAGATAAAGTCGTTGTTTGCCCCGGAACAGAGACGTGGGGATTTTCGACCAGCACACACAGCGCTACCAAGTCCCCCTCCTGAAACTGTGGCTGTTAATGGGTTCATTGTGTCGCCGGCTTTCGCACACCTGTAATCCAGCCTCATTTCTTCTTTCCGGCCAAATCCGCTTGGCAAGCGAGTCGGCGGGCAGCCGCGGGCCATGGCCCGTCCCTCGAGCCCCCGCCCCCGCGCTTCCTCGAAGCTTCCCGGGGACCTGCTCACGCCGGGCCCCCGAGGCGCGCCCAGCGGGGACGGCGACACGGCAAGCCCCACAAGCCATGTCCCCTCCAACGCCTCGGCCTGTCCCGACACCCCCGCCCAAGCCAGATAGGGCTGTTGGCCGCCTTGTCCGAGCCCTCAAGGGTTGCGGAGGGTGCTGACCACCCGGCACGGACCCCCCCCCCCACCTCCTGCCTCCCATGCCGCGCACCCTTGACACACACGGAGTCCAGCGGGACGGGGAGCAGAGGCCACCTGGGCATCGGACACCCGCGGGGGGCGCACGGAGCTGGCCCCTCTTCGCTGCCACCGCGGGTGCCCAGGCCGCGCGCTAACGCAGCGTGGCTCGGCCCGGGCCAGGCGGGGCGCGCGCACTCGGTGACCGACGGTCGCGTCAGGAGGACCGGGGCCCGGGTGGAGTGGCGCGCCCCGAGAGCCCCGGGCTGGCGCGGCCGGAACACCAGGGTAGGCAGGGAAGCGGCGCTTGCAAGGTCGGCCAGGCGTGTGGGTCTTGCAGACCGGGAGGCTGGATCCCTCCCCTCCCTCCAAGGAGAAAGAAAAGCCAGTGTCCCGCGTGCGACGCCCCAGGCCGGGCAGCACTCCGCAAGGAGAGGCTGACGGTCCCGGGCCGGCGCCCCGCCCCGCGCCTGCCGCGTCCACTCACCTGGCAGTTGGCTCCGGAGACTCCGGCCGGGCAGGTGCAGCTGTAGCCGGGCTCTCCAGCGGGAGCCGAGGACGCAGGGCGCGCGGTGCACACGCCCCCGTTCCGACAGGGCTGCGCGGCGCACGGCCCCGGCGCGGGCAGGGGCTCGCCGGGCACGGGGCTGGCCAGGCAGCCGCCACGGAGCCCGGCGCAGAGCAGCAGCAGCAGCAGCAGGGCCGGCACGGGCAGCCGCTGCGCACCGGGCGCCGAGGCGCTGCGGGGCGGCATGGCAGGCCGACTGGGCGCGGGAGCTGGAGCCGGAGCCGGACCTGGGGCGCGGTGGCGGCCGGAGCGGCAGCGGGGACGGCGACGGCTGCTCGGCTGGGCCCGATGCCTCTTGCAGCTGCTGGAACCGTGGTTCCCGGGGCAACGACGGGAGGGGCTCGGGGGCGGGGCTCGAGGGGGCGGGGCGCGCCGGGGCGGGGCGCCGGGCGGGCGCCGGCAGGGAAGGGGGCGCAGGGGCCTTTCCCCGGCAGGGCGTTGGGTCTGGAGGAGCAGAAAGGCGACCCGGACCCCCCCCCCCAGACGTGAGGATGCTGTCAGAGTCGTGGGTGTGTCCAAAAGAACCCCGAAGGGGCGGCGGGGGCCTGGCCGGGACCGAGGCGGTGCCCAGGGAAGGAAAGCGGCTGGAGGGATCAATGCCGGCGGAAGGGAGGACTTTACCGGGCCTCCAGGTGCGGAGCAGCGGCGCGCCCCCCACGCGCCGGGCTCGGGCCTGCGGGTGCGCCGCCGCGGAGGGCGGGGCGGCCCGGGCTCGCAGCTGCCACCCGCTGCCTCTTGGCGCAGAATCGGTGAGCCCGCTGCGGGGCCCGGCCTTGCCTCATTCCCCGGGCTGCGCCTCCCCGCCACCCGCGCCCCAGCGCGCACAGCTGTCCCCGCACGCCGCCGACCCCGGAGCCCGCAACCCGCCGGTCCGCGCGCTTTGCTGGGAAGTGACCTTGTGTCTGCTCAGCTGCCCTGGGGCCCTTGTCCTTGGTGCTGACCGAGACTCCCCGGCGGCCCGCCCTGGGCTGAGAGCGCAGCTGGCCTGGCCCGCCACCCAGAAATGGGTGCCGAGTGTGAGCGCTGAGAGTCCTCGGGATCAGTGTCCAACACTGTCGTTGAACCGAGGAGGAAACTGAGGCCCAGGCAGGCTGGACCGGAACCCAGTGGGACACTTGACTCCCAGCCCAGAACGCTGCGAGTCTCCTGAAGGAGTCGTTTAGAAGTGCAGGTTTGCCAAGGCGCTCCCGGGGTTTACTACCGAGCTCCGGAGAAAAGGAACAACGGCCGTGGCCCTACGGGGGGCGGCGCGGGAGGTGACCGGCTCCTCTAAGCGTCCGAGTTAGGCTGACTCGTGATGGACAGGCCGGGAGGCCAAGCTCTGGAGTAAACGCAGCTGGTCTCTGCCAGCTGACCTTGCCCACCATCTACTACGTGTGGGCTCCCAGGTTCCTGCTACCTTGTTTTTAAGTTGGCCGTGTAAGGAAAACGTGTGACTCTTGGAGTGGCATTTTAGGAAAAATTTTTAGGGCACACAAAAATAGTTTCATAAAGCTGGGCACATAAGAAAGCAGAGGCAGCGTGAACCCCAGGCAAAAGAAGGTGCCAGATGAGCTGCTAAAAGTCCCCGGTGAAAGCAGGAGGCACGCGGCGCGCCTCCGCCCGTCAGATGGCAGGCGTTCGTGCTTTCCATGCCTAACATTCATGCCCGATCAGATCCGCATGCAGCAGGGGGGTCATCCCTCCCGGTGGATCCGGCAGTTACTACATTTTCCCTCGTACCTGCTGTCTTTGCAGTCTTTTATCTGAGAACCTCCTTTAAAAAAAAAAAACCACCTGCTTCTGTGCCACGCCAGCGCCCTCTGCTGGTCCTAGTGCCGTCGTTCAGGCGTTCTTCCCCTTCCTGCGCCCCTGGAGCGTGCTTTCTTTAACGCTGGCTTCAGCACCTTAGGTCCTGGAATAAAGCACTCGTGTTGCTTGCTCCCTCCTCCCTTCAACGCACACACACGAAGCAAAATGAACTGTAAGAACGGTTGTGAGCTCATTGAAATCACCCGTCCGTTGACTATTTTTACCACCTTGTGTATGAATTCCATATCACTTCTTTTTTTATTTTTCAAGCATTCTCTCTTTAATCTTTAAAAGGCATTCTAGGGAAGAGCCAATACAAGACCATTTTATTTTTCTGCAGACTAAAAAGGAAGACTAAATCTAGCCGGCTCTTTGTGTAGTTCTGGACAATAGAAACATGACCTGACCCCAAAACCCACTCAAGTGTTCACTATGATCATTGCTCTTGTCACTCTTGGAGAAGTGGGGCTTTTCTTTGGTTCTGATTTGACAACTGACTGACAGTCTCCAACCATAGGCATGACCCCCAAAGACCCAACTAAGGAGGCCACCTAATGTATTACCTTGTCTTTTTAGCAGAAGTTATTAAAATGATGTTGGCTCTATGTTTAACTAAAAGCCAAAAATTCAATTACCTAGGTCTTTGATTCATATTATTCCAAACTTACAGAACATCAAATCTTCACCCTAACCTATCTCATTTTTTTATAGAGACCCTACATTAGTAAGTCAGTCATAATATCCAAATAATGTGTCAACTTAAGCAAAGAATGTGATAGAATTTCCCATGGTCACCTTAGGGGAAAAGTAGACTCGAACCCACTTAACTGTGGTCTGAATGTATTAGTCAGTGAAAACACCATACACAGACTCTCAAAATTTGGCAGCTAATACAAGTCATACCAGAATCAAGATGCACAATTATCTCAAGCAGCAAAAATGCTGAGCTAAAATAAATAAAATGGAATATGAAGCAAATGATAGTGCATTTGGCCTTACGGCTATCAGCCAATATTTTCACTTCTCCTTGGAAGTTTTCTGTAGGCCAATTCTTTCCCACCCCATTGAAGTTAATTAAGGGTGGTCATATACTTACATTGGCCAATGAAATGTAAAGGGAAATAGTATGCACCGCTCCCAGGTAGAAGCCTTTAAAATACAGTGCATGATTCATTTGACCATGGTGACCAGCAAGATTCTAAGAGGTGAAGGCTCCTTCAGGCTGTGTCCCTGAGGAAAGACAACCTGGTGAAGCAATGGGCACCTGCAATGGACAGAGGGTGTATGATGTAAACAATTTTAGTTTTAAGCTGCTGGGTCCCAGCGATGCTGAATAGCTCCAGGCCACACACTAGTGAGTAGCAGGGCAGAACTGACTGTTCCATCATGAGCCATGCAGTGTGACTGCCTATGTCCGGTGTGCTGGTCCTGTGGGACAGAAGGCTGGGTCCAATTAAGAATTCCAAAACCTTTGGATTTGATAGAACAAAAATGTTTCAAGAAACAATTTGACCTGTTTCTCATCACGGACCTATTCCAGAGTTACAACTGAGTTATACGATTGAATGTGAAGTAAAAGTGTGACAAGCCGATGCAAATATCATTGTCTTTAATGGTTTGCATTGAGTCAAAACATCTTCCCAGGCCAACACAGGTGCTTTTGGGAACCACTGGCCTAAAAGAGAGCACCTAATGGTAACATTCTCATACTCGGTGACCTTCAGAGCATCCTGTGGAATGCTAGCCTGGATGCACAGTGGACCTGCAGACTTACTCTCCTATTTAGAACACACTGAAAAGCTTACGTGGTATGGTCATCCAGGGTTTGAATTAAATCCAAACTGAAACATTTACATGCAGTAATCAATCATATTCAGCTTACCTGGAGTTCCACAGGTACTGATAGAAGCATCTATCAACAATTTCACCCTCATCTTCTCCACCAGTGCATCTAAGTTGCCTGCAACCATAGGCAAGTTGTCCCTACACCTCTCTTAATACCCCGAGTTGCGTGTAGATAGCGACATCATTACTGCCACCTCTTTCTACGTTCAGTTACCCTTTAAGGATATAAGGGAATATTCCTGGCCCCTGTAGAGGGTGGGCCTGGGGGCTGGATTGAAGCTGGAGTAAGCTTGAAAGAAAAAGTCAGCCACGTAACCCAGAGAGAAGGGACACATTGCCTGGTGACAATTTTCTGCCATGGAGAACAGCACCAAACTGACTCTTCTGACCATAACAGTTGTTTCAGGACCCATGATGGTATTGGACCATCATGTATTTGTTGGACCATCAGTGTATTTGACCTTTCGATGTCACATAATATGGAGATAGGAATCCTACATGTTGGAGGAGGCCATCAGGAGGACTAGCCCTCCAGTTGACCAGTGATCGAAGGCTCTTCACCCCCTGCCCTTTCATCGGAATGTCTTTGTCCAGCCCACTGTTCCCCCCGTTCCAAGGACTTAGCCTGGAGAGTAGGCTGGCCTGGCTGAAAATATGAATAAACCCAGCTAACACCTGCATAAAAATATTTGAGATACTGGCAAGTGGGTGAGGAGATCTACTCACCTTACATCTCACCCAAGACAAGCCTCGAATGTAAGTTTCCTTGCTTATTACCCCTGCCACCTACCCATCGGCAGTGGTCTGCCTCTTTTCTCTCATCTCTCCTTTCCCTCCATGTATGGGGTCAGTTTCAGATTTCACCTGGGAAACTCCAGCTTACTAATTGCCAACAAACACCCTACTTTAGAGAGAGCTTGGGAGAATTAAATGGAATGATAGTGGTGACATGTACAGCATGTAAGATGTCCCTGGCACTAACATGAGTGTATTTTACATATTATCTCATTTAATCTTAATGTCAGCACCATGAGAGAGAAACTATGACTTGTAGCCAATTAAAAGAAGACAAAACTAAGATGCAACAAAGCTAAATAAAAGGTCTAGTCACCCAGCTTGCAAGGAGAGTGAGTGGCTGGGATTCAAATATAGAGTCTTCCTGAGGAGTTTGTATTCTGAGCCTCTACACTGTGTCTGCTCCATGCATCTTCTACAGGGTAGAGTCTGATACTTAATAGAGACTGCATATTTTATTGTATACACATCGTATGTAATATATATGATAGATGCTTCATAGCTGTATGTATATTCATATATGATGTGTTTCCTATACCTATCTGTGATATTAATATCACGTATGGGCATGACATGTTGTGTGTATGATGTATGTACTGTGTGTATAACATATGTGTCACATGTACGTATGAATGAATCTATGGCACAATGCACAGTGCCTGCTGGATTTGGGGCGGAGGCACTTGAAGGTTTTTAACTTCTTTGCTCACTTGCTTTCTTTGTATGGTGTGCTGCTCCTCCTCACTTGTGAAATTATAGGATGTGAAAATGGTATGGGACTTTGACAATCTTTTCTCAGGAGAAAAATGAGGCATTGAGGAAGTTCCTACTACCCTAGGCTGGGTAGTAGCAGAATCAGAATGAGACCCCGGTCCTCTGAATCCCACACTCTACACATGCTCTTTCCACTGCCCCATGCCTTCCCAGTATTTCCTACGTAAGTGGCAGGCAAATCAAAAGACAGTGCAAACATATAACTACTAAAGACATGGGAGTTTTAGGTGTCTTTGAAGAGTCTTCACAAAGAATAAACATGATTTGCATACCTTCTAGCCACAAGCAGCAGAACTATTATCTTACTCCTTTAATTAGTAGTGTCCTTTTTAAATTAGTCATGTAAGTGTTTTAGGATATATATCCATGTTATTTTACTCTGAATTATCAATGAACAATTCCTAAAAACTATGTTTAAGATAGAATCATATTTACTTTCTTCCTCCTAGACTTGCTCTCATTTGAATTAAACCACTATTCTAGCAGCTATTTAAAACAATTTAATTTCTTTTACATTATCACTCTACTACTGATTTGTTCTAGGGCAGGTTTAAATGAGAAGTCCCGAATTAAAAGACAGCAAGGATGCATAGCTTCCCAATCTATATAAATATTTCATAAAGCACTGAACTACCACCACAGGGAAACCAGAGCTTTTCACTGAGACTCCTGAGAACATAGGAATTATGTTAGACTCAATAATTGTTGTCAGTTTCAACCTGTGTTATTATGAGAAATGTGTCATACAGAAATTATAGGGGCATTTTCAAGAAGGAATTCATATTTTTCAAGAGTGCTTGAAATTCCAGACCTCTCTTTGCTCCTGAATTCATTCTCAAAGAGTACAGTTTCAGCTTTGCAGATTGAACAAGTCCTAGAAATCTATACTGTATAGCACATAGCCTGTAGTTAACAATACTATATTGTATACCTAAAAAAAATTTTTTTTAAGATTTATTTTTATTGTTTTTTGACAGAGAGAGACAGATAGACAGACAGACAGAGACAGAGAGAAGGGGGAGGGCCCAGAGCAGTCTCCATAGTTGACAGCATTAGTTTTCCATATAGTTTCACTCCACAGGTGGGCACAGGGCTGCGCAGGGCAGGAACTGGGCCGGGAACCTCTGCATAGGCCCCGGCAAGAACTGAACTGGGGACACACCCCAGTTCAGCATATGGGTCCCCCTGAGCTGGGATTCGATCCTTGGGCTCCAGGGCTGCAAAGTGAGCACTTAACCCGCTGAGCCATCCCAGCTTC
Organism: Craseonycteris thonglongyai; assembly: GCA_004027555.1. Taxonomy (NCBI): domain Eukaryota; kingdom Metazoa; phylum Chordata; class Mammalia; order Chiroptera; family Craseonycteridae; genus Craseonycteris; species Craseonycteris thonglongyai. Next base: position 27,046 of record PVKE010009409.1, read on the forward strand.
CCTATACTTAAAAATTTGGTAACAAAGTCTAGATGTTATGTTAACTGTTCTTTTCAAATAATAATAATAATAATAATAATAATAATAATGGCAGGAAAAAAATTTTGAAGGTGATGAATACCCATATGTTTATGGCATAGATAGTGGTGACAGTTTCAGGGATGTATACTTATCTCCAACTCAACAAATTATATACATTAAAAGGTATAACTTTTTGAATGTCAATTGAACCTCAATAAAGTAGCTTAATAAGATGACAGATAAATAGATGATAGATGATAGATAGAAAAATAGAAAGAAAGAAAACTGACCCCACCCCTAGATCCAAGAGCTGTATGTGGCCTCGGCCTGAGCATTGCCCCTGGTGGCAGAGATCAGCTCAGAGATGGTCATATGACCCCAGTAACAATCTTGATTTTACAAAGTACATGAGTATAAACCACCAAAACTCAACAAAACTAGCAGATACACTTAAAAAATGGTGTAAAAATCTTTTAAAAATTTGCATAGTAATCCAACAAATGATTAAAAATTAATATATAATGACCGGGTAGGGCTTATTCCCAGAATAAAAGCATGATTAAGTATCAGAAAAATCTATGCACTTATGGATATTTAATAGATTTTTTTTTTAATCCTATGATCTTCTTCATAAATGCAGAAAGGGCATTTGATAAAATTCTATATACATTCTTAATAAAACTATTAATAAAATGAGAAAAGATGGCTACTTCCTTATCATAATAAAACATATGTATCTCAACTGAAAAAGGTCAGTATTGTGCTTAATGAATGAATACTAGAAGCACTATCATTAGAGATGAAAATAAGACAATGATACACCGTTTTCATTATCATTTAATATTGTGCTTGAGAAAGTATTAGAACAAGCAAGTATTCAAAAGAAAATGTACAGAAGGGGAAGCCGGGATGGCTCAACAAGTTGAATGCGAGGCTTGTAGCCCTGGGGTGCAAGGATCATATCCCTGTCCCGGCCCATGCAAACCCATATGTTGAACTGGGGTGTGCCCCAGTTCAGTTCTTGCCAGGGTGAGCTTCCCATGTGGAAGGCCCCTGGTTCAGCTCCCACCCCAGGCATGCTTCCCATGTAGGGGGCCCCCAGCTTGGTTCCTGCCCTGTGCAGCCCTGCACCTACCTGTGAAGTCAAACTATATAGAAAACTAATAATGTACAACTATGGAGACTGCTCTGGTCCCTCCCCCTTCTCTATCTGTCTCTCTGCCTCTGTCTCTTGCTGACTCTCTCTCTCTTCTCTGTCAAAAACAATAAAAATAAATTTTTAAGAAAATGTATAGACACAAATTTGGGAAGGAGGCAAAGTTATCATTATATGCATATAAAATTATTGCAGACCTAGAGAATCCAACTAAAATGATACTACAAACAAGAAAATTGCATACAATGTCAGGGTACCAAATAAATATACAGAATCAAAAGATTTCATATCTACAGACAACAAACAGTTAATACATATGGATATGAGGAATTTCCATTTACATTAGGAACAAAAAGAGAATCTAGTACATAATGTCAAATACATATTGAAGAAAACATTAAAATATTGCTGACAAACACAATGTAAACTTGAAGAAAATACGAAAGGCATACCATAAATTTGGAAAGGAACACTTAACATCATAAAATATAAATGTCTCTAAACTAATCTAGACATTTAACACAATTAATAAATTCACCAATAAGATTTTAGACAATGAGATTAGACAAGCTGGTTCTAAACTTCACATAGAAAACCAAATAATCTAGAAGAACTAGGAAACTTTGCAACAAGAAGGCAACAAAGTGGGACTAACTCACTGTATTAAAACCTAATACAAAACTACAATAATTAACAACAGTATGGTACATTAAATGGACAAATTTATGGAACAGACCAGGGAATCCAGAGATAAAGCTAAAGATTTATGAGACTTGAGTCTACACTAAGAGCTGAAAGAATTGCTCAACACATTGTTTTGAAACAGCTAAGTCACCACATGAAAAAATTAATAGTACTGAGCTCATACCCCACAACTTACAAAAGAATAAACTCCAATTGGACCGAAGATCTAAATACAATCCAAAACAATGAAACCAATGAATGCAAAAAGAAACCAATGCAGACTATTTTTACAGTCTTGGAGTGTGACACATGTCCAAAAGTTATATTTTAAAAAGATTAAAACATATGTCAAGATAAAATTCCAGTATTTCACATGGCAAAAATCACCATATGCAAAGTGAAAACACAGAAAAACATTTGCAACTTTTATCCAAATCAAAGGGCTAATTTCTCTCTTTTTAAAGCAGCACCTCCCAAAATGTGTTCTCTAGGACGCTGGTTCCTTGGATATTAGTGGACTGACTGGGTAAATACTTACAAGTGATTATTTTTATTTATTTATTTATTTATTTGCCAAAGTTTAGCAGCCTGTAGGTTTTATGCTTTGCTTATTTTTCAAGATTTTTATTAAAATATAGCTAACATATAATACTGTATTTGTTTCAGGGGTACACCATAGTTATTCAACAATGATATACCAAAAAATGACCACCATGATAAGTCCAGCAACTATCTGACACCATACCACGCTACTACATTATCATTGACAATATCCCCTATGCTGTGTGTTACATCCCTGTGACTTCTTTGTTTTATACCTGGAACAAGTATCCAGGTATACCATGTCAGGTATACTGCATAGTGGTTAAACGCTTACATAATTTAAGAAGTGAGCCCCCTGACTAGTCTAGTACCCACCTGGCACTATCCATAGTTACCACTACATCATTGACTATATTCTCTACACTTTACTCTGCATCCCCATGACTGTTTTGTAACTACCAATTTGTACTTCTTAATCCCTTCCCCTTTCTCATCCAGCTCCCCAACCCCATTCCCCTCTGGCAAGCACCAGCTTATTCCCTGCATCTCTCAGTCTATTTGTGTTTTGTTTGTTCATTTATTTTGTTCTTTAGAGGCTACATCTGAGATCTGACAATTAAGTTCGCAAATTCATCCTAGGAAAAGTGCTACATACCTCACTGCTGAATACCACTAGGTCACCTTCGAAGCACTCCCCTTGGGAAGCTGTGCACTGACGCCAGTGCCCAGTCCACCCTTCAAAGCAATTTTGGAATCTTTATCTGGAATGGCCATCAGAGCCATCATTGTATTACCGTTGATGTCCTGAATGTCATCAAAATGTCTTCCTTTCAATATTTCCCTTATCTTAAGGTTAAAAAAAAAAAAAAGTCATTGGGGGTCAGATCAGGTGAGCAGGGAGGGTGAGCAATACAGTTATTTGTTGACTGGCTAAAAACTCCCTCACAGACAGTGCCATGGAGCTGGTTTATTGTCGTGATGCAAGAGCCATGAGTTGTTGGTGAAAAGTTCAGGTTGTTTTTGTTTTGTTTTTTCATGCAGCCTTTTCAGCACTTTCAAATAGTCAACTTGGCTGACTGTCCAGTTGGTACAAATTCATAATAAATAATCCCTCTGATATCAAAAAAGGTTAGCAACGTTGTTTTGACTCTTGATTGGGACTGATGGAACTTTCTTAGTCGTGGAGAATTGACTGACTTCCATTGTGCACATTGATGCTTTGTTTCAGGGTCGTATTGCTATATCCGTGTTTCATCACAAGTGATAAAATGGCCCAAAACATTGGCTTGCCTCTCCTAAAGGTCTTGGCGAACTTCGACTCTCCTTTGCTTTTGTTCATCGGTGAGCTCCTTCAGGACCATTTCTGCACACATTTCTCATACCAAGATTTTCAGTGAAGATTTTCCTGTATCTCTATCGATGTTGACTTGGTCTGTTATGCTTCTCACACTCAGCCAATGATTTTGAAGCACAGGTCAACAAATTTTGGCAGTTTTCATCAGTTCTGCTTGTTACTGGTTGCCCTGACCTCTCTTCCCTCAGAAAAATATTGAATCCATTTGTACACCGCCATTTTCTTCATGGCATGATCCCCATCAACTTGGACTAACACATCCCTGATTTCACTTCCACTCTTGCCAAGTTTAACAAAAAATTTAATGTTTGTTCATTACTCTAATTCAAGCTTGACATTCTCACAAGGACACACAAAAACAACAACAATAATGAATGCCACTCAGCAAGACTCTGCCACACGTCAACATGAACTCAGCTGTGAGACACTGATATCCCAAGGTTATGAAACTTTATCCAGTTGTTTGTACAATGCTGCCAGTGTTAGTGCACACTTAATTGTCAAAGCTCGTATAAGTGAGATCATATGGTATTTGTCTTTCTTTGTGTGACTTATTTCACTTAGCATAATTCCTTGCAGGTCCATCCATACTGTTGCAGATGATGATTACCAGTGATCGGATGAGCAAAATAAGGGAGAAGAGTGACTCAATAGACATGAAAGTGATGCTAAAGATTAACTTATATTTCAAAATCTGCACATAACGTGTCTTATTAGCTACTTCTAATTATTTTTTCAGTAAGACATCCAAATTGCTATTTCGAGCTGACTAACCCACTTAATTTTATTTGGTCCATGTCACGCAGTCCTACCATACATTTCCAGAAATAATGCCTCTGTCTGGGCTCATGTCCCTGCACAGCAAACCCTGTATTCCTGAAAGGACAGTGTGTCCCTTCACATACTTGTAAATCTTTCCAAAGGCACTAATCAAATGAGAAGACCCTGATTAAAAAAGGAGGAACCTAGAAATTATTTGGCTTAACTGCTCTCCAAATAAAATCAGCAACTCAGAAAACACATTCTATTCTGGCTGACCAGCCGCAAGAGAAAGCAGTTTTATTTGATGGAATCTAATTAAATTACCAGGAAAAGCTAAAGAGTTGGTAACAAGCAGTTTTTCCCTTTGTGTCTTGAGAGCCTCAGCTTTTCTGGGCTGGTCTGTCACTCTGTCTTGTGATGAACTGCAGCATTGGGTTGATGTCATGATCAAGTGTCATCACAGTATCAGGTGACCCTCTGTGAGTCAGGGGGTAACCTGCAGGATGAGTGCCCTTCAGAGAACAGGCTATGACTGTTAAAGGACGTTTGTTTAACTGAGCCACACCAACTGCCATCATTTATCTCAATTACGCCAATTTATTTAGATGCAGATGTCACAGACTAATTCAGAACTACTCAGTGGCAAATATTCCATTTGCCGCTGAGATGAGAATTAATAGGCACACACCAGACAGCATCTGCATACCCTCGACAGCTCATCAGGGGAGCACTGCTCCGTCATTTTGCCTAAGGTGCCAACGAGCCCAGGTGAGCCCACCCCATCTTCTACTGCAAACTGCAGAAGTGAACACTCACAATCTCGCCTCTTCTACTCCACTGCATTCTAAAGCTACCGGCATTGGGATTTTCTATCATCATCCTGGTTATTCACTAGGATGAATTTTAGAAAGCAAATATTTAGGCATGCTCACCACAGATTCCAGGCACCACACGATACATATATTTTTTAATTCCAGAAAGAATAATGGAGTTTTCTTATGCTGACTCATGCTTATATTCTGAGAACAAATCCCAAAGGGCGCTGGATGGAGCCAACTGCTTTGGAAATGTGGGGTCTGAGCTGGGGTGATGGCCATATGGGGGGAGGGGACATCACAGGCCCACAAGCTACAGCACCTGGAGCTAAAGGCGAACAGAACCATGGGGAGCTTCCAAGGACAAAGAGTCAGCTCAAAGGGACAGCAGGAGGCAGAGCCCAGGCACAAGGAGTGGGTGGTGAATGGGGACACCAGATGAAACAAGACCAGAGCCTCAGGGCGGCTGTCACCACGTGGTTCCATCACACTCTGATTGTTCTACAATTTGCACAGCATTTCGATTTTCCCTAGAGAGTGACACACAGATTAGACAAACAGTAGCTCTGGTCCTGACCTGGGTCATTGCTGGGCAGGAGAATGCTTTGCTTTTTATTTTGAATGTATTTTTAAACACACCACATAATGTACTTGATGGCCATCCCAAAGGTCTGAGTCCCTTTAAAAATGGAGAACACAGAGAAAATATACCTAAAATACTGAGCTGTTTCATTACAGAAAAGAAATTAGCAACAAGTTCACCATAGGAGTCCTGAATTGATATGGGAACCCAAATTTGATTATTTCTAGCAAGTACAATCAGTAACACAGATCCATTAAAAATAACAATTGCAGCTGTAAGTCACCACCTTTGAGAACCAGAGGATTCAATAGAGAGGACATTCAAATGGCCCCTCAATCTACGAAAAGGTGCTAACCCGCATTAGTCATCAGGGAAATGCAAATCCAAACCAAAATAAATATTACACATCGACAGAAATAGCTAAAACATAAGAGATGACAATGACAAGTGGCATCAAGGACACAGAGCAGTAGGGACTTGCAGATACTGCTGGTGGGATGTGAAGTGGCACAGCCACTTTGGCCAGCTCTTGGGTGGCACCTACCAATGTCAAACTTGAACATAACCTGTGATTTGGCAATTTCACTCCCAGGTGTTACTCACATCCATCCAATAGAAATGTGGGTCAAAAACCCTAGCAGACATGTATTAAAACGTTCATAGCGTCTCTGTGTGTAGCAATGTATTACATTACTGTGGGAGACTGTCAGGGTCTGGAACTGGGGAGGTTGGGGGTGCAAGGCACCCACAACCGTTTGACCTGGATCTGACTGAGCACAGTGGAAAAATACAAGGTATTGTTCCTTCTCTCTGTTTCCTTGCAAGCAGGTTGAGCGGATTTGCAGGCAACATGTTTTTCCTCAGGCAGTTCAATCTAGGGAGGTAAGAAAACATCTTGGACAGCTATTGCTTAGTGCCAGGAAGTCTGGTAAAGGTTAACTTGTTAAGATTAGTTTGTAGATATACTTCCCTGTAACTCCCTAAGAAACTGACATGTATCGTTTTCTTTAGATTACATTGTTTCAAGGTTAAGCTTCTTTGTTAGAACCCTATATAAGTCTGATGCTCAATAAACTCGGGGCCTGCAGTTGTATTTTGCAGACCTCCCAATCCCACCTTTGTGTTTGTCTGTCTTTTAATCCTCACTCCCCCATTCAGGCTGTTCGTGAACAACGGGGCCCCGTCACATTACCATGGTAACTCCTATAACACACAGATATAACAGCCCCCAAACTGGGAACCACCCAAATGTTCATCAGCAGGTGCATGGATGAACAAATTACAGTGTAGTTATACACTGGAGTACAACACATTCATAAAAATGGACAAAGTACAACTCCATGCAGCAACATGGTTGCATGTCACAACACAGAGAACAAAATTAATGCATAATGTTACAAGTCAAGGTAAGAGGCATCTTGGGAGAAGGGAGTAGCTGCGAGGAAGCAATACCAGCAGACGCTTCTGCGGTCCTGGTATGGTTCCAATTTCTATCTGGATCGTTGCTACGTGGATGTGAGAGAATTCGTGGAGCTGTGTCCCCTTAGGAATTTTGTGCACTTCTCTGCATGTATGTTTCACTTGAATCATGATTTCTAAGTTTAAATAATAGGAGCGAACCCATAAAGGGTGACTTTGGGGCATGTAGGGAAGCCACCATGACCAGAGACACCCCCCACACCCCTCCATTCTTCATTCTTCCCTCTTTGTTGAGCTGAGTCTTCAAAACCAGTCCCTAGATTCATTCCTCTGGCCTGTTCCCTGTAGGCAGTATACATGTACATTAATTCAACAAATGGTGGGGGCCTTATTGTGGGCCAGGCACTTACTCAGAGCTGGGATACACAGATGAAGAAAGGCTTGTGAATTCTCAGGAACGTCACAGCCGAGGGACGCCAAATGGCTTTCTAAAACCTCTCGTGAACACTTTACACACGTCTTGTTGTCGAATTCACATCTTCTCATTTAATTCTCTCAGTCACTCAGTCCATAAGTCAGTGGCAGAGCTCATAATCAAACCCCATTCAGATGAACTGCAGAGCTCTAGCTACCCTGTACACCAGGCCTGGCAGTGTATCGTGTTGCCATGGTAACAGCTATAACACACAGCAGACATCGCTCATCCATCAAGATAGTCTTCTGCCCCTGGCTTTGTTGTACCCTCACAGCCGCGCCCCTCACAGCACCTTTGACAATCACAATAGAACCCCGACAATCAGCCCCTGGGTGCCATTAATCTGCTATTCATGAATCCTGGAGATACCTTTTCCTGTGTCCATCTTCATTTGAAAACATCCTTGGGGGGAAGCTGGGATGGCTCAGTGGGTTGAGCACCCACTTTGCAGCCCCGAGGACCAAGGATCGAATCCCGGCCTCCGCCCATGCGGACCCATATGCTGAACTGGGTGTGCTACCCATGCGGGAGGCCCCCAGTTCACTTCTCACCTCCTTGTTCAACCCCTGGCTCAAGGGGGGCGTGCCTTCCATGCAGGAGGCCTCCAGCCCAGTTCCTGCCCTGTGCGGCCACCTGCCCACCTGTGTGGAATGAGACCATGTTGAAAACTGATGATGTACAACTATGGAGACGGCTCTGGGCCCTCCTACTTCTCTCTACCTCTGTCTCTGTCTCTCTCTGTCTCTGTCAAAAAGAATAAAAATAAATCTAAAAAAAAAAAGAAAACATCCTTAGGGAAGAGCTGTAAGCTGCAACCAGTTATTTACCTCTGTCAGGGAATGGAGATTTTGAGAGTCAATTTGGAGGCAAGAGCACAACAGAAAGTACATAATCAGTGCAGTCAGTAGGAAACTTGCTGACCCCACTATTTTGCCTCAAATTGAACTAGCCACAGTGATAAAAAGTAAGCTGATCAGTTAGGGTTCCTGGAAATGAGGGGTAACTGAAAGAGAGCCTGAGATCACCCATGGGGATTTCAGCTCACAGCACATGCACATATTCTATGGTGTTCAAAACCCAGCTCCTGGTCTCAGCAGAACTCAGCAGAACTCGCCAGTTCTCAAGAGGAGTTATCAACACGCTTTATGAGTGCCCTACACAACCATCCCCTTTCCATTATTAATGTTGGTGACAGTGACCCAATCCCATCTGTGTGTCATCTACACCTGGCTGAGCAAGAAGCTGCTTCCTTCCGCTAATGAGCCATACCATCCTCTGCTCCCAGAAAGAAAGGCCAAGCATGTTGGGGACAGTCCCCAAGTCACAACATTTTCTCAGTCACTAATGGTAAAGAGTAAAGGTGGCTCAGCTCAGTGTGCGACTCAATAGTTCTTTCATTTCATTGTGTATAAAAAGGAAAAAAGACCTTCAAAAAAATTAAGTTCAAAGGTTTCAAGCTCTTACTACTTCACTTTCAGTGTGGCTTGCTATATTTTGCAGGCTTCTAATGCATAGAACTAAAGAACTTCTAGCCAGAAGTGCCTTAGCGTCGCAACACTGTTTTCACTGACAGGAAAACTGAAGTGAAAGAGACCCACCCAGATGCCCAACTTAGAGAGGAGGAGCTTCCTGCCTGCTGGTTCTAGTCCAGAAGCAGCCCTCTCTATCGCCTTCTCCCGCGATTTTCTAAGCAGGGACACACACACACTACCCACACAGAGGGACTCTTCAGGAAATGTGGGAAATAGAAGGTCTCTCTCTTTAGTGCCCCCAGTCTCCCCTGCTTTCAATTCTAATCCTGACTTCTCACCAATCCCCACCTCCACTCTGGTCAAGTTCCCACTCACTCAGAGCACTTCCTTCTGGCTGAGAAAAGTGACATCCACCTATCTCTTCCATTGTTATGAGTATTTTCTAAAAGAAGTCAAAGAGAGTTATTTATACACACACACGTGCGCACACACACACACAAGCACACGCACCCCATTCCCACCAGCATGGCCTTGGTCTACAAGTGAACCTATCCTCAATTATGTGGCATCTTTCTCTCTCTCTCTTTCTCACACACACACAGGCACACACATACACACATAGTTATACACACATAAATCTATTACCTAATCACTGTGGAAACATCAGAAATGGTGGAATAAGGACCTCCAAAATTCTACTCCATAAAATCAATGAGAATACTGGTAAAAATGATCAAAAACAACTTTACATAACTGAAAATTAGCCACAGGTGTGCAGCCTCTGAGGCACAATTATTCAAGAACATGGGCTAAATCTCAGCATGAACCATGCATGACCTATGGCATTTTAACTTGCCTTAGTCTCACCCCCACCCTTCCCAGGCTCCACAGGGGCCTTGAAAACAGTCCCACAACTATGATAGCTATGAAAACCATCAGCCTTGCAGCCCGTGGAGGGAGAAAAATGGGTCTGGAGTTCCCCCAAAGTCTATTGTCACTAGTAGAGCACTGTCACTATTTGACCTGTCTGGCAGCACCTTGAAAAGCTCTCCTTTCTCAAGGTTATTGTCATATAACCTTACTCAGAACTCAGTCTGTTCAATGCCCCTGGGGCATATGTATACAAATCACAACAATAACAAAACAATGTGCACCAATTATTTCACATTGCAGTCACATGAGATAGACCACTTGGGACTGACTAAAAAACTTAAAAGAAAAAGGAAAATGAGATGTCTAGAGAGGGCTGAGAAAAGCTCTGACATCTTTCTGGGACTCTGGAAGGTTGCATGCACTTGCAGGGCTCAGTACATGCCAGGAGAAAGCTCTGACATCTTTCTGGGACTCTGGAAGGTTGCATGCACTTGCAGGTCTGAGTACATGCCAGGAGAAAGCTCTGACATCTTTCTGGGACTCTGGAAGGTTGCGTGCACTTGCAGGGCTCAGTACATGCCAGGAGAAAGCTCTGACATCTTTCTGGGACTCTGGAAGGTTGTGTGCACTTGCAGGGCTGAGTACATGCCAGGAGAAAGCTCTGACATCTTTCTGGGACTCTGGAAGGTTGTGTGCACTTGCAGGGCTGAGTACATGCCAGGAAAGGCCTGGAAAGGCCCAGTCTCTTGGGTCTGGCTGACTTGGAGGCTCTGCTCGGACTTGGAGTAAAGGTGAAGGCAGATTGTAAACTGGCCGCCAAGAATAGGAGGCATGTCCTAACATGCATACTGACACAGACAGAGCACCCCCAGTAACGACTGGGAGACTTCCTGTTTCGTGCATGTAAAGAAATCTGTGTCCTATCATTAGCTGCTCATTAAACTACCCAAGCAGAGACTTCAGTAGCCACATACAATAAAAAGTACAAATTATACAGAATTAGTCCAGAAAAGCCACAAACAAAAACGACTTCCTATACAAAGGTTTCAAAAGCTACAATAAATACATTCAAAGAATTAAAAAAACAACAACAACAACTATATATCAAAAATTAAATGAAGGCATGACAAAAAATGTTTCAACAAATAAAGGATATCAGTAAAATGATGTTAAAGAACAAAGGTCTCATATAAATAATCTAATCTTCCTTTAGGAAACTGAAAAAGAAGAGCAATCTAAATGCAAAGCAAGCTGAAGGAAGGAAATAGTAAGACGCAGAACAGAAAAAATAGTCACTGTGTGTTATCTCCAAGAAAGTGAGCCCGTGAGGGGAGACAGCCATCTCCACAGATAATGTGTCAGGGCATCAGTAGCTTATTTTGGAGCCAAGACTTTGAGGTGTTAAGTTTCCAGGGAGTATCGCTGTTGCAAAAGCAATTGGACAAATGATGGGACAGACGAATCATAGGAAATAAACACCTATGCTGTGCATTTCCTCTTCCCAGAAGCAAAGTCCTGACTTCAAGCAATGATCGAAGAGTGTCCACACCTCTGATGTGTCCTCCTGCATCGCATTCCCCGGTCACTTTCACTTTGGGCCATTATGATGCTTCCCTATCCTCTGCAAAACCATCAAGCAAATGGCTGGATCTGCAGACACAGAGGCAGGAGAGTCTCAGCAGAGAGGACTCTGGACCCGCCACCGCTACAAGAGTGCGAGAGGATCCCAGGTACATGGGAAGAAAGGAGCGAGCAGCAAGTGGGTGGAAATGTCTCCAGCTCTACCCACTAAGTGGGCGTTCCCGGCTCAAACAGTCCATTGTCCACACTCGGCCCCTGGGAATACGACCCCGAGTTAATCTAAACCAAGAATAAATAAATATTTGCAAGACTTACTGCCCAGGAACAAGATCTATAATGGAATATGGACAGATGGAAACATCGAGCTGAAAGAAATAGACTGGGAGGTAGTAACATCTACCACACAGTCAATATTCATTAACATTATGTCATGGGAACCAAGAAAGCGAATACAGCCTCAGGCTCTGTGGACGCAGGTCAAGCGTCTATGAGAGCATCTCACTCTGCCTCGTCTGTGTCAGCTGGAGCCCACAGAACTGTTTCAGTCTCAGAACCCCTATTTGAAGAAGGGACACAAATGACAAGATGTCAGGCACCTGAGGGAAAGTGAGGCACGCTGGCACTGTGCCAGAGGACTAGGGTGGGAAGATCATGGGGAATTTAAGAAAATGTAGGAAATGCAGCTAGAAAAGAAAAATGTTGGCACGAGAAGTCAGAGGTAGAAAGGAGACTCTGTTCCATAGAGTGCCAGGGCTACCCCATGGGAAGAGGATTAGATGTTATCTAGAACAACAAAAGACGGGAATAGAATGTAAGTCACCGGGGGGAAAGCAGGCAAATGTCAACTCCACACCAACATGAGCTTTCCAACCTAGAAATATCCTCTTCCTTTTGGTATAATTTAGTCTCAACACCAATCCAAGTCCATTAAGATAACAGATCAATGTTTGCTATTCCCTGGGTAGTAACTTAAGAAAGATTTCTATGAAAGTACTGATAATAAGCTCAGGAAAAAATGGGAAGAAGAGGAGGAAAACTCCCTAGGCATAGTCATTTTCTATCAACCATCCACTTTTCCAATGATAAAAATATAAAAGAGCAAAGTCTTTCAGTAAATGTTTTTGTCACTGGGTTCAAAAAGTCAGATGTGCCAATTAACCATAAAATGCTTTTCCAGCAAAGGTTCTTAAGAAAAGGGAAAGACACTTTTCATAATTAGAGCTTTTAAAGAATGAGTTTGGAAACAGGCGAGGTGGTCAGTGGGTGAAGAAGGAGGTTTGGGTGGAGGATCCTGGGAGACAGAGCTTGGGCCCAGAGGGTTCAATTCCATGGACGGCTCTGCCACACGATCGCATCCCTGACCCGTTCTTGAGCCCTTTCTCCTGAAACACGAGAAGGCTGGACCAGGTGATGGCAAAGAACTTTGCTAGTTCTAAGTGGTAGAAGTCAGAGAGCGTCACCAAATAGAGGCCTGCCCTGTACACTTTCTGCATATTCATTTCACAATTAAACCACATGTTGAGATGAGACCACTCCCATACTGTATACCATAGAAGTATTTTGAGAGCAGATAAAGCAGGATAAAATTCTATCAGAAAATGCTTCCAGATTCAAAACGGAGGGAGGAACATCCAGTCAGACAGCTAATGAAGGACACCAACCTGCAAGTACAAAGGCAACCAAACCCTTTTGCTGAGTTAACTGGTCTTTTTGAAGCTATGTGTGATTCAGAGCACATTTTGTCGCTTGCACCTGGAGAAAAGAAATACCTCTGAATATTTAAATACGCTGTTAAAATATTAAGCACCTTCCACAGGCAGTGCAAGTGATCTGTCTATTTGGCCGGTGTCACTCTCTCTGGACAGCCACCTGCATCTATTCATGACCGGCAACCAACAGGTTCAATGTCCTTTTCACAGAAGTGGGGTCACAGGTCACAGCTTCCTCTCATTTGCCTGGATGCAGTCGGCAGCAGCCAGTAGATGGCAGGAGCCCACGTGACAAGGCCGGAATCACCCAGCTCCGGAAGTTCTGCAGACCTGAATGAAGGGGTTGGAGAAGCGGCCCCACCCTCTATTTTTTCTAGTTAAGCGCAAAACATGATTTTCCATTTCTCAATTTTCAATAAACCCCTAAATGAGGCCATTTCTCTTCTTACTGGTAGGAAAAATACAAAATGTGTTCATTTTCAAACTCAGATGTCAATTTTTTTCTCAAATAACTCTTAACACAGCAACAGCTCTGATGGAGAACTCGACAATACTTCATTGCAGTTCAGGTCATAGGGCCTGTCACTCTGTTTTGTGGGGCTTTGATTTACATCCTCCGTCTTTTTACGCCCACACCCACACACACAAGCAGGCATATACACACATAAAGTACCTGACAGCTGCCTTTTCACCTCAGGATGTCTAATGCTACTTACTAGCTTGGGGACAAAGGCAAATCATACGCATCTTCAAAGTGCACTTTTCTTATTTACGAAACAGGAACAAACAGGTCTGACTGCGTAAATAAATTTTACATGCCTCTTCTGCCTTTCTCTTGCCTGCTGCAAAGTTCTGCTAAGTTTTGATTTGTTACTATCATTATTCGCTGAACATCTGAATGCTTCCCCAAGCTGCAACAGAGGCCCACTGTTTCTCAACCAGGGGATGACGCTGTGACATTGGGGACGAGAGGGCACTGTGCCTTGTCACAATGGTTGTGGGTGCTGCCACCACAAGAGCCAGGGAAGCCGGAAGCTTTGCGACAGCCCTCCACCGGGAAGCACCATGCTGACCAAATGCCTGCATAAATCTCACCATTCAAACATGACCCTAGAGCCGACACACCCCCCGAGACAAATGCGGAGAATAAGGGATCATAAAGATCAGGGTCATGACTCTAGCCAGGAAGAGGGGTTATGACTGGCCCTGGCCCAACAGTCAGGGGCTCTTCCTGCTCTGCCGTCTGTTTTCACAAAACCCTTTACACAGCTCTGTGCAAGTTATCATGATGCCTGGACTTTAAGAGCTGGGTGTTCGGTCCCACTGAGGGACAGCAGGGTGCCCTTTGGGAATTGAACTGACTGGATGAATGGGTCTTACCAGAGACCCAAATTCCCTGAGAAGGGTCCCCCGACAGTGCACACTGGGCATTCCTTCTATCACTACGTTCCAGACCATTTCAAACTATCTACTTCTTTATGGGGGCTAACCACATAACAATCAGCCAGTGCAAACCCTGACGCGCCCCTTTAGCCATCTCAATTTTTTTTTTTGCCCTCATATTCCTTAGCAGTTTTCTTAATAATGTAAGTTCTTAATACAGTGTCCTCAACAAATGTATCTTAGTCCCAGAGAGGATGTTAAAACCTATTCTGAACCTTGAATTCCCAGGGAGAGTGTAATCATCGTGTGCCTGGGGCCTTTATGCCATAAAAAGGCATTTGAGTTACCACCTTAGGTGTCAGTTCCCGTAAGTCCAAGGCAAGCTCTCAGAGGCTAAATACGCATTTGGGGTTAGTTCCTGAAGAGGCAGAGTGGCCGCATTTCAGACCTGTCCTGCCCCCTTCGAGTCCTTTTCACATAAAGGGAGAGGTGGGGACACAGGCCCGACCTCCATGAGGTACTCACCTGGCTGAGGACAAGAGGAAGGAATGGTACAGGCTCTACAGGAAGGATGATAGTTACGGTGATTAAAGTGGCCGCAATGCCCCCTACGGCCACCAAATGCTCTGGTCTTAAGACGGTGGTAAGGGACACTGAGCCAACTGCCATTAGCATTTAAAGCTCCTTCTATCCCATTAACATGCCAATGTCAATTCATATAAATGCCAAGAACATGATGCAGGCCCCATTCAGAACTGGCAACACAGACAGCACTGAACGGGTTACAAACTTCCATCCATGCCTGAACTGTGGACTCATGGGTTCAGTAGTCCATTTATCTGTGACTATAGACAGTTCACAGACCACGACTCACCAAGGGGAAAGCATGGTTTTATCCTTAGCGTATGTGTGTGTATGTACAAACACATACACATGCGCGTGGGTATCTGTATACACTTTCATTTGTTCTCTTAAAAAGAGCAACCACAAAAACAACCTATTGTAAATTCAATCATCACTCTTAAAAATAAAAATCCATCTCTTTGCTTTTCTGAATCAATTGTTTCTGTTTTGGTGACAGATTTCTGGAGCAGCCAGTTGTGAAAACTGAGGACTGATTTTGTGGTATTCCCTCCCCCAGGAGACTCTATTACTTCTGCTCATTGTCAGGATCTCCCAACCCCAAAGGCACTGCACAACCTTGCAGGAGTATTTTACAAACAATATAACCCCCCCACCCCACCTCCACCCCACCCCCCACACAAGCAAGTGCTGGGGTCATCTCTCTGAATATATTTGTCTCTTATAACTGTCTCCACTATCTGCCTCCAAAAAAGGCTGATTACTGTGTTACTTACCAAAATAGGAAGCTTTCCGAAAGCCACCTGTACAAGCGTGACACTTCTCAGAAGAACCCTCTAGTTGTGCATAACAAAACTGACCATGTAGGATAATGCTGTTTATTAAAAATATATTCAGGGAGAAGGAAGTCAGTGCATTTATGCAATGTTACATACACATCTGTAGTTTGAGGTTCCATTATTCCAACAGTTCATATAAATCACTGTTTCAGATAAAAAGAAAAAAATGCTTTACACAGGAGATCAGCAAATGGTTATATAGGTTTGGTAATATGAGTAGGCTTGTAAAAATAAAACCACCTCTTCCATTATTAAAGAATGTCTCCTTTATGCAGACAAGTCTTTAGAGTTAAGAACTTTTTCTTGCATAAGAATTAACTTGAAGTTCTTGGAAAACAGCCAATCCTCCCATCTTTTCTAGAAATATAAACGCTCTATTTTGTCTGGAATTAAGTTTCTTTTGAGGTAACAAAGGAAGCATTTTCAGTGATTTGTCACTAGGTTATCCTTTACTATGTTTGCCAGCTTCTACAACGTCAAACCTAAGACTCATACAAAAGCATTTCTCAGAGAATTAGAAATACAGAGCATGACATTTCCAAACACCGTTCTCATTACAGTAGGAAAAAATGGGTCAAAAAAACCAAAGGCTAAGGTAAAAAGCTTGGTGATCTTTGCTAATAGGCACTCAAAATAGCCCTAACAGGACTTGGTTTCTGAATGCACTGTTACATCTTTCACAGCATGTCTACTTTCTGAACCACATTTTCTTCTTGGAATAGCAGTGACATTTCCATTTCCCCGAGTTCACAGCACTGACAGGAATGGGGAGCAGTGTCAACACCTGATGAGGCTCAGGGAAGACAAACCTCCAATTCACTGTGAAAAATTAAGACTTGGATCTAATTTCTTGGAGACAGAATTGTGGATCTGTCCCTCAGCCAAATGGCCTTTAGGAACAGGATGCCCTAGGGAAGTACAGGGAGGGACAGGTCAGTCGGGTAGCTGCACCACTTCTTTCCAAGTTATGTACTAACTAATCTCATGAGGACAGCCAAATGCGGGACAGAGACTCTGTGTACCTACCACCTTCTTTACAGACTGTTAAAGTGGAAGTTTCCAATCACTATAAACACGGAACCAGGGCTGAAGAACAGGAAGAGAGAAATCTGTATCCTTACAAGTAGCTGTGTGAAAGGTTTCTGCTGGATTTCTAAGGTTTCTAGAACTCCCAATGTTTGTTCCCACTCAGACTACCTAAGAGCTTACAATTCACTTTCTGGGGGTGGGGAGGGGAGTGGAGAGTGCTGGGAGGAGGGGATTACATGTAACTACCTACCTCTCCCTTCCTTCTTAAAATAGTTAAATAAATGTTCTCATATACAAAGCAGATCAAGTAAGTAACTGTCTAAATGACACCACCACATGCTCAGTGTTAGCTGTGACTAACATCTGACTCCATCTCAGCAAAATTAAAGGACAAAACCTCAAGTCACCACCCAAATGTCTGCATGTGTAAAGCATACTTAAAACTTAGTGCTTGTTTGTTGATAGGATTACTAACCAATAAATTTAAGGCATAACCGGAAGAACAGCAAATAAAGAAGTTAATACTTTTTCCCTACAGTGAAATATTAAGGCCTCTGCCAAGAGGGGTTGTTTTAAAATGGGAAGTCTTCCTGCCCCTAATTAACCAAGAGCGGCACATACTGAGAAGGGGGGGGGGGGGGGGG
>PVKE010009410.1:0-44947 GCA_004027555.1 Craseonycteris thonglongyai
TCGGTTCCTCAACTGTAAAAAGAGACATCTCCAGAGTGTGATCTCCATGATCGCTCCAAATACATAATCCTATTTTACCCATTGAATCACAGGTGTGTCCGAATAAAGCACGGTCTTGGAGAACACTAGAAGTTATTTACGGGGAGAAGGAAGGCCAGTAGAATGAAGAATGAAGGGGGGGAGGGGTGGCTTTCTCATTACAGCAGAGACATTGCTATACACTCCACTTAAGAAGCCATCCCGGTGAAAAGACTCTAGGCATAGACTTGCAGTCTCCTAGAAGACAACTGAAGAAATTTCACAGTGACCCAGTGCTGCAGCAAGGGAGCAAAGAAGCAAGCAGCACCAGCACCAGCACTAAGGCAGAACATGGCAGGAGGTATGAGCCCAACATTTGTTTCTTCGCCACTAATGGAACAATACGCCCAAAGGCTCTGTTGTATTAGCATCATATGAACCGACAATTTTCTAAGATCACTTGTTAGAAGTCCAGCAAAATCCTATTTGTACAGAGTGGGCCAAGACTAGGGTCCTTCCAAAAAAGTAGATTTTTTGAAAAAGAAAAAAAAAAATTCTGCAAGGTATTCTCACACTCTAAGTGTCAGGGCTAATTTTGAGGCTACTTACATTTCCACAATGGCCTGAATCCTGACTGCTTAGCGAGTCAAGGGAGCACCTCTCACCATGGAAGGAACTGAAAAGTGGGCAGGAGAAAAGCTTCCCAGAATCTCTGCTGTCTCTGCTTTATTGCCTGTGAAATATGTCACTTCTCTCATTTTGAAGAATCTAGGAATATGGCATTAAATTGGTAAGAATTGTGATACTGTAGAAAATTGTACAGCAAAAGAAAAAAAAAAAAGAATGCTGTATCTTAAAGTCTGTTTAACCTTTGCAATACTAGTGAAGTACTGAGAGATGCTGCCACATCAGTGTGTCTGTCAGACAGGTGGAAAATTACTGTGCTCTATGGTTATTTTCTCAGAAAAAGAGATACACAGTGCCTCCATT
Organism: Craseonycteris thonglongyai; assembly: GCA_004027555.1. Lineage (NCBI taxonomy): Eukaryota > Metazoa > Chordata > Mammalia > Chiroptera > Craseonycteridae > Craseonycteris > Craseonycteris thonglongyai. The sequence continues at coordinate 1,009 of PVKE010009410.1, forward strand.
AACACAATATTCTTTAAAAATACAATTTTTCCATATGTGATGTAATATATATATATATATATATATATATATATATATATATTGACCCTAAAAGGCTCTATATACTCTAAAATTTGAAGAGCAGAGCATATATACACTCTAAAATTTGGACTGAAATACTTACAGATTCAGAAGTGATTTTGAAATAGATAAATTGATCGATGGATGGATGGATGGATGGATGGACAGAAAAAAATGAATACCTGACATAATTAACTGAAAAATTATTTTCTTATACTTTGGAATAATCTTCTTTTTTTCAACTCAGCACCCTGCTTTTGTGAGTAAAATATAGTAGATGAATTTCATCCTTCCTTGATGACTGAAATCTTGAAATGCTTTAATGTTATTATTAGACAGATTTATTTTCCATTGTGCTGTCTCATGGATGGAAAAACAAAGTATATTTGTATTTATTTGCAGATATATGGACCATTGTTTTAATTTTTAAATCATTAAGTGCTGATTGGTAATGTAATTCCCCTTAAAATCTATATTTTTGTGACTACCCCCCCTCCCAACACACTCACACCAAAAAAAACCAGGCTTCTGGTCAATAGCAGTGAATAATAATTAGCCTCTAGATAACAGAATTTTATTCTACTGGCATATTCCTAGTAATATTTTAAGCTTTTAGCCTCATTCTCTTCTAATATTTTCATTGTTATCCTGTTTATTTCAAATCAGATTAATTTCTGATGCAATAATTGAAGTCAAACACCTTTTCTTCATCTTGTCTGCTACATCATCCCTCACCTGAACTTACTTCCATTCAATCTATCTTCCACACTATAACTAGAACACTTTGTCTAAAATCAAGTAAACTATAGTGCTCTACAGCTTTAAATCCTTTAAAGCTTCTTCATAACATACAGGATAAAATTCAAACTTTTTAATTACATATAAGGTTCATCATAATCTGGTGTGTGTATTTTTATTGGCTCCATTCTCTGAAGAACTCTACTACAGCTTCCTTTGCTGATTTCCTCTTACCTCCCACATTAATTCCTTAATGTGGGAATTTACCAAGATTCAGATAGAACTTTTCTCACCTCTATGTACACCTGTTTTGTTGGCAAGTTCATCTAGCCTTGTGCTTTAAGTACTATCGTAGTATCTTTGCACTGAGAACTTCCAAACCACTATTCTCTCAGCTGAACTCTCTTACCTGTACTTCAGGGCCCCATTAGCTGGTTACTTGACCTGTCCACCTAACTTTCTCCTGAGTATCTCAAATTTTACATTTTCATAACTAAATGTTTTTATATCTCCTTGCCAATCTCAATTTATGGTAACACTATACTTCAAAGTCACACTCGCCTCTTATTTTCTTAGACTTCATAGCCAATCAATCAGCACATTCTGTAAACTATATGCTGAAGATGAACCCCAAATATAACCACTTCTTATCACCTTCATTCATAATGTCCAAGTTACACTTTCACTCTTGTAAAAGTCTTTCAACCTTTCACTCTGCTTCTTACCCTTTCTTTTTATGGTTTATCATCAAAATAACCAAACTTGTCTTGTTAAAACATGTCAGCTTATGTCACTACTATGCTCAAAAACCTTTCAATGGCTTCCCAACTCTCTTATATTAAAAGCAAAAATAGTAGAGATTAAAAAGGTCTTGTCAGCCTGGCCCCCATTACTGGTGTCCTATTATTCTTCCCTATTTTAGCCACATTGGCCTTTCTTTTGTTCCATAAGTAAGTCAAGAAAATTAAGTTCCCAAGTCTTTGCATTTGCTCCACTCTGTGCATATAGTACTCTTCCCTTAAACACTGACATGGCTCACTCTCTCATCTCATGCAGGTCTCCACTCATGCCATTTTTTCAGTGAGACTTCTTATAAACACCTTATAACACTGACACAGACATCTTATTGAACACAATGGAAAGAAAAACTAACTCTCCATAGGAATCTCTTCACTACCTCATGGGGGTCTTCACAAAAGTAACATTCAATCTAAGTCATGAAAGATGAATTGAAAATACCCAAAAGGCCAATGTGGAAAATAAATTATAAAAAGACTGAAATATAAGTACAAAGACCAGAAGGCATGAAAGGGCATGATGTAAAAGGACAGAAATCAATTCCTTACGGTAGAAGCTTCTGAGGGTCGGGGAAACCATCCTATGGGATGGGACTATGGTTGGGACCAGTTTTTAATGAGCTTTCAATGCAAAGGAAAAGGCCTGGATTTATACTAATAACAACAAATAAACTAGAAATATTTTATTTGTGGCCCCACTGAATGCAAGTCTAGGATCCGACCAATTATGTTATCAATTTGAAGTTTAATTTCCTTTAAAATGTATTTTTAAATGTAAAGAGTATTGCCATGTGAATTACAATTTTTAATATTTTGCTTATTGATACTTTAGGAAACATTTGTTGAATACCTACTATATGCCAGATGCTATGCTAGGTGCTAGATGCTAGAGAATACATGACTAAGACATGATTTTTGTCTTTAAGAAGTTCACAGTCTAATTTCTATTATAAATCCAAAACTAAAACATAAAATAAATAAACAAAAGAAGGAAGGAAGAAATAAGTGAATGACTTGGTAAATTAGTGCTTTTATGATATGAGATTATATGTACAGGGAAGAGTACGTCACGGGGCTCCTTCAGGAGTGAGGAATACGTTTCTGGTGGAAATGAATCATCAAAGTTGAGTCTCAAAGACTGAGTAGTAGGGGTTATGCAGAGTAGGCAAAACATATGTAAAGCAATGCAATGGAATCTCCCTGTTTGAGGTGCCAAAGAGATCAAGGGAGTAACAATGACAGGTAAGTAAACTGGAACTATTACCTTGGCCTGTAAGCTCCCAAATGTCCTGACCTCTCCCTCTTCTTTTAATTTTGACCTTCTGTCCTTCCATCCTTTCCCTTGCTCATTATGCTTGGTCCAGACCCATTTTCTTCTGTTTATCAAACACATTTCTTATTACTGCCTCAGGACCTTTGCACTTGTTTCATGTCTAACATGCTCTGTTCCTGATCTTCCCATGCATTGTTTATTCACATGGATGCAATGTCACTTCATCAAAGAGACTTTTCCTGTTCAATCTATCTTATAGCCTTTTGCCATCACAAGTTGGTATGCAATATTAGTTCATTCTATTTGTTTTATATAGCATTCATCAGTACCTGATAAATTATTTTTTATGTGTATCAATTGTCTATACCCCCTCTAAAAAGATTTTGAGACAGGGAAGTTAACTCCTTTGTTCACAATTCTATTCCCAGAACACAAAATAGAATATAAAATGCATAATATTCACATTTATTGGATACTGTATATTTATTAAATAATACATAATAGGTAAAGATATTTATGGAATGAATAAAAGGTATGTTATCATTATATTTATAATTTGGACAGGCACCCACATTGCAGTGAAGAGAGTATATTGAGAAAATCCATTTTAAAGGAAAACAATTTGAGCAAGAAATAATGAGGGTATAGACTAAGATATTAGTACAAAAGCAAAGAAGAAAGGTTAGTTGTGAAAGGAGGAGACCAGTGGACAAACAGTGGAGTCACTTACTGAGATATAAATCCAGTGAGGATGTGAAGAAGGACGTGCTTCCAGTTTGGAAGCAAGAATAGAAATAGAAAGTGCAGATTTAGATCAGCTATGAAGAAAACTCCCAGGGTTTCCATCTTGTATCGTCCCACTGGAAACAGAGCATCTGCACTGAATGCTGTTTGTACCCATAAAAGGTTTGTATTAATTTCTCCCTCTACATAATACCTGTGGAAAACTTTTTTATGGGTTATATGAATTCAATTTCCACTTCAAAAAATTAAAATGATTATTACAGTTTTATTATTTCTAACCTATAGATAGTACAAGTTCCTTTTAGAACAGACATAATTCACAAAAATGCATTATCATGAAAAGCTCTCCTTATTTGCTCTTTTTCAGATAGGTGTCTGAAATATAAGTATTATGTGGATGAATTCAGCATTCTCCAACCATAATCAGGTTTTTTATTTAATTTCTTAGCAGTAGATTCCTATTGGTTCTCATTTCTTCTGATTCAATTCATCTTTTCTACACTGAGAATTATCTCCATGAAAAGGAAAATGCACATTTATCACTATGATTGTCAGTGGAATTATTTTATCTGTGTATGAATATGAACAGATAAGCAGAGTCTATAGGAATTGGTAGTCAATAGAATCCATATTCCTGAATTAGAATTTGAAGAGTCTGTGCTTATGTTTAATGCTTAAACTTAAATTCTGATTTTCAAGAGATTTAATACTCAGCAAAATGGTTTGACAATATATAAACATTATTACCTAAAAGTGCATAACCAGCATAACTGCCCCACCTCCAAAATTGCTGAAGCATAGTACAGGAAGGAAATATCTCCAGGGATAAACAGATAAATAGCTATTCTTAAAAATGTCCTACTCTTTGAGGAAACAATAGTATTCAAATTTAAAATAATATGTAGACAAAATAATTTTAAATAGCTTCCAAAGACAGGGTGAATTTCTATTACTTCTTGCCTTAAGCTACAAATATGAAGTTGTTAATGAACCTATGTTATTTACTATATATCTGAAAAACTTCTTAGAATAGCAAAAATCTGGCCATCCATACTATGATACTTTTCATATAAGTAAGGCAACCCTAGAGAGTAAGTTCCATAGCAAGCTTTTAAGACCCAAGATCAGAAAAAGAAAAGGATGACTAATGTGCCTGAAACTTTAAATTTATTTGATAACTCCAATCTGTACATCTGTACCTTCATACAACATTTTTGTGTTTTTGTTTGTTTTGGTTTTGTTTTGGTTTTGCCTCTTGTATTTTTCTTATATTTTGAATTTTACTGGTGTATCCCTAAGCAAGACATCATTTCACTGGCAATTGGAAAGTTGTCTGAGAAAAAAAGCAAAAGAAAAATAAAAAAGGCAAAAGCAAACAAATCTTACAAATGAATATGCTAATTTATCTTAATTAAAAACAAAAAATAGGGGAAGCCGGGGTGGCTCAGTGGGTTGAGCGCTCACTTTGCAGCGCTGGGGACTGGGGATCGAGTCCCCGCCCCAGCCCGTGCGGAACCATGTGCTGAGCTGGGAGCTCCCCCAGTTCAGTTCTCTCTCTGTCTCTGTATCTCTCTCTCTCTCTCTCTCTCTCTCTCTCTGTCAAAAATAAATAAAATATATATTTAAAAATTAAAAAAAATTTAAAAAAAAAATAACTGAAAAAAAAAGTAGAAGCTTTTATTCCTGTTAAGCCAGTAAGAATAATGTCAAGTACTGCTGCACAGAGGAGGCAGGCCTTTTACTTTTTCTGAAGGCTTTTACAGCAGTCTGAGGCGCACAGAAAAGGGGGCAGGCCTTGTTCTGATAACTCCTAAATGAATTGTGACCCAGAAGCACAGCACTACTATGGAAAGTCTTATTAATTAACAAAGAGATATTTGTGGTTGCTTGATCAGAGACTCACAAAGCTCTGAGAAACCCCTATTTACACCCTACTTAAACATTCAGGAGTAATGCTATCTCTTACGAGCAGGTGAAGTTACTCATATAACCCTGGTCAGTGTGGGTTAAAAGCAAAAGACTTTTGATAGTTAACCAAAAAAAGTGTCAGAGCTGAGGAATCAAGCCAGATCAAAAGTGATCAACCAGAGGCCTATATTATTTTATTATTTCTCTCAACTAAGAAGTTGTTTATATTTCAGAAAATCTGGAGAACTGTTTGTAATTCAAAAAGGAAGGATGGCTATAAAGAAGAAACACCAGAGAATTTGGGGGTTCTGTTTGCTGATTAATGTACTACTACATATTTATATATATATATAGTGTGTGTGCGTGTATATGTATATTTTTTATTTATATATAAGCATATATATATATGTATATTTATATATACATATTTGTTAATACTTATGCTATCTATACTAATAAAGAGAAAATTCTACTGTACATAAACTAAAAAATTAAATGTATTAAGCAGAGTGGAATGTCTAAAAAAATTTTATTTGGGAAAAAAATTCCAGCTATATACTCTGTGATCATGAAGACTTCTTTGATTTATATTTGATTAAAGTTAGACTATAGGGGGAAGCCGGAATGGCTCAGTGGGTTAAATGCTCACTTTGCAGCGCTGGGGACCGAGGATTGAGTCCCGGCCCGGGCCCATGTGGACCCATATGCTGAACTGGGGAGTTTCCCCAGTTCAGTTCTCTCTCTGTTTCTGTCTCTGTATTTCTCTCATTCTCTCTCTGTCAAAACCAATAAAATAAATAAATAAATAAATATTTAAAGTTAGACTATAGCATTTGGGCATACTATTAGCAAATTAGAGTTTTAAGTGGACAGATTAATTATTCTGATCCTACCCTACATATTAATTCCAAAAAGTTGGTTCTAACAAAGTGCTCCCCAAGTGTCCTCACTAACACACACATACACAGAGATCGCTTAAGGGGACCTCTCCCAACAAGTCAAGTCTCTATTTAGAATCTTGTGTGATCAACTGATTTGCACCATCACTAGTAATAAGATCTCAAGTCTATTCTCATTGCCCCCTAACCAGGTGTCTTCTCCTGATTTACCTTACAGCAAGAAACCCTCCCAACTTCCAAAATTCCACACTGCTTTTAGTCGTGACTGTACTAAAGTCACACTGTGTTCCATGCATAAAATAGTAAGAATGCCTCTCTCCCTTTCTGTAGCAATCAAATGTAGGCCTGAGACCTAGCAGAGGACCAGATACTATACCATTCTATCCTATTACATTACACACGTCTGTCTCTTCTTTCAACCTTAAGCTGAGCACACAAAACTATGGTATGGATCTACTCACACAACTCAATGTCTGTGGGTTGTCTACTGACACCCAAAAGGCATGGGACTTTACAGGATTCTCGCCTACCCTTGCCATTTACTGTTGTACTCCTGCTTGATTGGAAGTTAATTGACCAAAGCTTTTTAGAAAAAAGGATTTTATACTAAATCCCAAGAGACCAGAAAACAATGACTAGGAAAAGGAAGGAGTCCAACTGCTGTAGACCTTAGGAGTATCTTTCATATAAGGCATTCTTTCCTGAAAGCTTTTGACAGGTAGAAAGTGGTACATTTAACCCAACTGAATTGCTACTATCTAAACAGTTTCTCTTGTATGCATTTTGAACATATTTTATATTTTCTGCCAATCCAAAACAACTTTCTTAAAAGGGTTTTAGAACAGGGTGACAGAAAGCAGTGACCCATAAAAATAAGTTCATATTTGCTCACATATATGGTTAAAAAAAAAAAGGCATCAGATCAGTTGTGAATCTCATTATTAAGAAACTTTTGGCTGTCAAACCTTAGAAGCCACATTTTCCCTATAACACACAGACGCATTTCCATTCACCTTTCTTATAAAGGTCTCCTTTGGAATAAAAATGTATTGAATGACAATTCTAAAGAGAACTAGTCAAAACTTCTGTTTTTTATGAGTTATCTTTGAACTTCTACTATATTTTGCATTAAAATTGCTATATAAGTTATAGCTACAGCCCAGAAGAACATGTAAGATGTCTTTCCTTGGACAATGAACACTACAAAGGGAGACAATACTTCTCTTTTTTGGCTTTTTATTGTCAAAGGCTCCCAGGTAACTTAAGTGTTTTCTGTAGTAGCTTATTCTAAGTACCTGTGTTAAGAAGATGGGCCTCCATTTAAGGTAGCTGTACATTCTCTGGAGAAGCTGAAGTAGTTTGAGCTTATTTCATTCATGTTATTGTCTTTGGTTTAAGTCTAAGCATGAAGGGGGCTTTTTCAACCCAACTTCAACATACACTGATTGTACAACCAGAAATCAAAATCTAAATGCCTACAGGTCCAGGCAACACACGGAAGTGGGTAAGGATGGTGCTGTGTAAGAAACAACAATATGATGAAACGGGGATTGTAGGGCTCAAGTGAAGGCACACCCCATCCAAAGGAGGCAGATACTACTGACCTCTAGCCATTTGTTACCATGAGGTAATGAGGATCCAGTGAATGTAGATGTGGCAATATATAAGAGAAACTAGAAACACGAGCATGTTTTGTCTGTATGGATATTTCCCAATCTAAAGAGTTGACTGAGAAGTTTGTAGAGCACTGAGTTAAACACATCATGCTTACAGGGCAAATTCAAAGGGCTGCCAATTAAACACACCCTTTCTATTACATATTGATTGACCATGTATTCAGTTGTAATGATTAACTCTATTTATCAACTTGACTAGGCTGCAATAGCCAGATACTGGGTGAAACACATCTGGATGTTGCTGTGAAGGCATTTTTTTTAGATAAACTTAGCATTTAAATCTATAGACTTTGAGTAAAGCAGCTTATATTCTACAATGTGGTAGGCCTTGTTCAATCAGTTGAAGATATTAATAGAAAAAGCCTGCCTCCCCAGAAGAGGGAATTCTGCCAGCAGACAGCCTTTAGACTTGAACTTCAACATCACTTCTTCCCTGGGTCTCCAGCCATCTGTACTACCCAGCAGATGGTGGACTTCCCAGCCTCCACAATCATGTGAGCCAATTCTTTAAAATCAATCTCAATATCTCTCTCTCTGTCCCTCTCTCTGTCTCTCTCACTCTCGCTCTCTCCCTCTCTTTCCTATATGTATATGAATACATATTATTAAAATGGAGTAAAAAAATAGAGATTGAACTAGAAAATTTCCTGAGCAGACAAAACCATTTAAGCCACATAAGTACAACTTAATTTAGCTTATTCTGCAAAATAAATAAAACCTAGCTTAGGTAATTTCTTATAAATGCCTCTAATAATCACACACACACATAAAAACTTAAGTCATCTTCCCAGACATAGGTATATGATAATCACTCTTTATCAATCTCCTGCTGTCTGGAAACCCCCATTATAATCAACAATCATTGTAAAGGTTAAACAACTTTCTCTTTTTCACTTTATACTCATATACCATCCTGTAACTTCATGCCCCTTAGCTTCATATTAGTTTTTTATTTCAAAGTTCCCAGTACACTGTTATTATATACAAAATAAACTTTTATTAAATATTATTTATTAATTTGGTGGTTTTAATTTTGCTACTTCTGGATTATTGAATATATATCGATATGCAGATATAGATGTAGAAGTATGTGTATATATAGATAGACAAAGATATAATCCCTTAATTTGTTCTGTTTCTCTGGAGAATCCTGACTGACATGTCAGTTTTGTTTACCTGCGACAGTTTTATACTTATTTGCTCAGAATAATTTAGTAACAAATTTTAATCTTAAAAGTAACCTTCGGAAGCCAGGATGGCTCTGTGAGTTAAGTGCTCACTTTGCAGCCCCAGGGACTGAGGATCAAATCCCAGCCCCGGCCCCGGCCCGTGGGAACCCATATACTGAACTGGGTGTGCTTCCCATGTGGGAGGCCCCCAGTTTGGTTCTCTGCCCCTGATTTGGCCCCTGGCTCGAGGAGGCATGCATCTCATGTGGGAGGCCCCCAGCCCAATTCCCACCTTTTGCAGCCCCCGCCCACCTGTGTGGAATGAAACCATGTCGAGAACTGATGACGTACAACTATGGAGATTGCTCTGGGCCCTCCCCCTTCTCTCTGTCTCTCTCTGTTAAAAACAATAAAATAAATCTTTAAAATTACTAGTTTGGATAGTCAATTACTTGGTCACCCTATTTAAACAGCTTTAACTCCCTGGCCATGTTAACTACATGCTGAGTTATATAGACAAATTTAGCCAGTCACCCTGATCTAGCCCATGGTATATTCCTCATTAAGCCTGTAATTGGTTTCAAGCTAAGCTTCAGAAATATCACTTTTATTCCATCATCTCTCTCACTTTCTGTCTCTCCTCTTAAAGCTAACAATTATAAACATATCTTATCTTTTTTTTTTTCTTGTTCACTTCTGATTTATATGTATTGTTAATGGCAAGCTACTTCAAATCAAGTTGCTTTTATTTAGCTTTTGATCTCATAGTATAAGACCCTTGGGTCTAATTTCCTGAACTGCTCTTACTCGTGACTTTTTCTGTTTTCTTCCTCACACTTTATTTCTCACTATATCACTGTCTAAAAACTGTTGGGGGAGAACTTTGCCCCACACAATCATTCATCTATTTCTGTCTACCTATTCCTAGGGTTTCCATCGAATCCTCTATACCTGGCTTGGAAATAAGTGGAGAGAAAAAGCCTGAAGATTGAACCAGGCCCAGTAACACATCTCTTCAGCCCATATTCTATTAGCAAAACCCAGTCAAATGACCCACCTAACTGAAAGGTAGGCTGGAAAATATAGGCCAGATATGTTCCAGGAAGAAGAAGAAGTAGAACCTGGTGAACATGCACATTGTGCTCCACAGCCTGCTTGCAACATTCCGAAAGGCCAGACATATATGATAAAACGCAACTTGGTAAATATTATTCTACAATGAACTAAGGTTACATACACATGCATGCATCTCCTAGTGCCTCAGCTTAATAACAGAATATAAAATCCTCAGAGGAATGGATGGATTGAATATCCTTCACTTGATTTTTTATCAACATCATCCAGATTTGAAATTCCCAGGAGAAAAGTGGTATTAACATTTAAAAATAAGCAGAAAATAAATAGAGTTACAGTTTTGATGCAATAGAGAATTGACCTTCACAAAAATAAAGCACTTTGGATTTCAGTTTATTACTTAACAAAGAACATACCTGAAGTATTAAATAAAGCAGTTTACTATGATTAAAGACCATGAGACACAACAGCAGACAATGGTCTTAACCTAATTCACTATTAATAAGTTCATCTTTATTTTTTCAGATGGGTTAGGGAAATAGTTACAATCCCTGTCTAAAATGAACAGTGTCTACAAGGTTAAAAGCAATTGCTTAAGGTTATAAACCTGAGAAAAAGAAACTTCCCAATATTAATGGGAAACCAAGCTTCCTCCAATTCTCTTAATGAGATCATATCATTGGTAATTATCTCCTAAAATCTTTCTTGTTCTTCTTAATTGTTAAGTTTATTGGGGTGACATTGGTTGGTAAAAAAAAAAAAAAAAAATTACATAGGTTCCAGGTGTACAATTCTACATTATATCATCTGTGTGTTGCATTATGTGCTCACCACCCATAGTCAGTTCTCTTTCCATCACCATATATTAGATGCCCCCTCCCTACTCCCCCACTCCCCTTCCCACTTACTGGCATACCACCCTGAACATACCCAATCTCTTCTAAAATCTTTCTTGATCATTAGCTCTAAAGGTAAAATTCTAGGAATCTTATAAGATTTTGCTTAGGGGAAAGCTGGGATGGCTCAGCGAGTAAAGCACTCGCTTTGAAGCCCCAAGGACCAAGGATCGAATCCCGGCCCCGGCCCATGCAGACCCACATGCTGAACTGGGGTGTGCCCCAGTTCAGTTCTTGCCAGGACCTATGTGGGAGGCTCCCAGCCCAGTTCCTGCCCTGCGCCGCCCTGTGCTCACCTGTGGAGTGAAACTATATGGAAAACTAATATCAACTATGGAGACTGCTCTGGGCCCTCCCCCTTCTCTCTGTCTCTCTCTGTCAAAAATCAATAAAATAAATCTTTAAAAAAAAAAGATTTTGCTTAGATTTTGAAAAATTTGTTTTAAGAATTAAGAATTTGTTGAGTTCTACCCAAGATAAAAATGAGACAAACTTTATACTCTCTAATTCAATATACCTCATGTGCTTAAACAGAATATTTTTAAGTTTTTGATCACATAGTTAGGGAAAGATGTGAGAAATAGGCCAGATTTGTTGATATTTTATTGGATCGCAATTCCAAAGGGGCAGGGGAGAGTGGAATTTTGATGAAAATCGAATGAAAGTCAAATCCTAAATGGCTGGCATTCCCTTTGGATGTTCTTCCTCCCATACGCTAGAGAAACAAGACTGTGTTTAGGGCCAGTCCTTGGTAAATGAGGTCCACCCTCTTTATCTAGCTCTAATGCTTTTGAACTCCTCTTCTTGCTAGTTATCATAGACTATTTTATCATCATCATTGGAATGTTAAACCCAAGGCTTAGACATGAAGTTGAGAGGAAAGAATACAGCAAACTCTTCATATGTTAGTTTAATTGTACCCTCCCAGTGGTCTTGCCTAAGATTGAATCTGAAGCTTAACAGTAATATGTGACCTAGCCTGCTTTTGTCCCTCAAGAATCATAAACATGATAAACAATAATCACAGACTAGAATCAATTGTTTAGAATTCTGGGTTCCTGGTATCTTGTAATATTATATTACATTTGTAAATATATCTATTGTAACTTTAACAAACATTTTAAGGACTAATTTCCCAAGTATTGTGTTAAAAGGAAGGAAATCTGCCCTAAGAATGATATTAAACAGAAAAAAAAGTATTAAGTCTAGCCTTATAAAATTAATTTCTTGGATAGATCTATGTGTAAACCTTACAAAACTCCCTTCATATACAAAATTACACTTAAAAATTATAATTTGTTTGGCTGTATTTTTTACAATTAAATTGACAAGCCCTTTCCAATATCAGTCTATCACATATTTAAGGCATACTCACCCCACAAGTACATGAAACTTCCTAGGAAAGTAGCTGTCACATTGTTCCAATATGAAGGTGATGTAGCAGGAGATTTTTGGCACACCATTGCAGCCTTCCCAATGTCACATCAATTCCCAAGTGATAAATGTAAACTGATTTTAATCACTCTAGTCAAATAGGCACATATTTCAAGAAACTTCAAGGAGCTTATTATCTAAAACCATAAAATCAAAAAGCTGGGATTTTCCACGGAGATCATTTGTCTACTTGGCTCCTCTAATGGAGTCTCTAATGGGAGATGATATGATTTTTTTAACCTTCAAAATTTGAGGCTGGAGATTTTTTACCTTTTGGTTAGAAATGCATTAAAAGCCACAGAAAATGAATAGTTTGGGTATTGGAAGAGATAAAGACCAAAACATAGAAGATCTGAAAAATAATTGATACTAAATAATGATATATGATAAATATACCAACCATTCTTTAGGAGTTGACCATGGGAAAAAAAGTTAGAGGCAACAATAAGTAAAGATTGTGGGATGTCTCATAACGAAAGGAAAAAAATAATAGAGAAAAGTGATATTTAATGTTTTAGTGTAAGTGCTAGTGGAACATAAGCATCTGAAGGAGAAATATAATTTTAATTTTACATAAATGAATATATTCTTAACAAAAATGAACACCAAAAATCTGCTACTATTTGGACAAATGGGTTCTTGCTAGAAAACATTTTAAATAACTTAAAATCATCAATTTGCAAAAACATGGATGGACCTAGAGGGTATTATGCTAAGTGAAATAAGTCAGACTCAGAAAGATGAATACCATATGGCCTCATTTATGTGTGGAGTCTAAAAAACAATAAATGAACAAAACAAAAACAGACTCATAGATGGAGAGAACAAACTGATAGTTACTAGATGGGAAGGGGGCTTGGGGGACTGAGTGAGCAAGGTGAAAGGGTAAAGAAGTGCAAATTGGCAGTTACAAAATAGTCATAGGGATGTAAAGTACAATATAGAGAAAATAGTGAATAAAATTATTAAAACTATGTATGGTGTCAGATGGGCACTAGACTTATAGGGGTTACCACTTTGTAAATTATGCAAATGTCTGACTACTACACTGTATACCTGAAACTAATATAAAATAATATTGAATGTCAACTATAAACAATAGTCATAGGATTAAAGTACATCATATAAAGTACATCATAGCAAATATGTATAGTCATTAATATTATAATAACTATGCACCGTGTCAGATGTGTAATAGACTTAATTGCTGTTGTTACTTTGCGAGGTAGTAATATATAAATGTCTAAGTATGATATTGTTTTGTATACCTAAAACTAAAAAAAAAATTAATAGTGCAGCTGGTAACCACTGTCACTTTTGTTTATGGTTTATTTATGTGACATTTGTTAGGACCACCACTACCAAAACATCAAATTACTAACCACTTTAGATTTTAATAAATAAATAAATAAATGCAATCATCAACTCTCTCATGCCCATTCAGAGCTTGGGACGTGAGACAATCTTAGACAAAACCCTCCGTCTACCATTTAACATCTGGAAGTGAAATCTTGTCTGCCGTTTAGGCAGGATGGAAAGAAAGCATTGTCTGAACTTACGTAAACAAATGAAAGTATAACAATATTCTAACCTGTTGAGAGCTGAGGCTGTTACCACTTGTGTAGGCATGGAGAAGCCCTGGGGGAAAATGGAATCAAGTTATACTTGTTCTCCTTCTCGTCATCAGTGCTGCGTCACTTGAGTTCACGAGCAGCCAGCAAAGGCCTCTATGGTTTAATATTTATGCTCATCTGGGATGCACTGAGTGAAATAAAGGTAACCTTTTATTCCTTGAAAAATAGGGGAAGCCAGGATGGCTCAGCAGGTTAAGCACTCGCTTTGCAGCCCCAGGGTCCAAGGATCAAACCTGGCCCCAGCCCGTATGGACCCACATGCTGAACTGTGGTGTGGCCCCCACTTCAGTTCTCGCCAGGGCAAGCTTTCCATGTGGGAGGCCTCCTGTTTGTCCCCCAGCTTATGGGGGTGTGCCTCCCATGCTGGAGGCCCAGCCCAGTTCCTGCCCTGAGCAGCCACCCTCCCACCTGTGTGGAATGAAACTGTTGAAAACTGAAGACGTACAACGATGGAGACTATTCTGGTCCCTCCTCCTTTCTCTGCCTCTCTCTACTAAAAACAATAAAATAAATCTTAAAAAAATAATAATCATTCACTTTAACTAACATGATCATTATCCCGGATAACCAGGTAACTGAGTATAACAAATGTAAAACTAAGGAGAAAAGCAGCCCTGCAAAGTCGTCTTACCAGCACACCTACATATTTAAATTAATATCAATGCCTGCTAATACTATAACACAAAGTTATACAGATAACTGAAATAGACTTTCAAAACAGACTTGCCTCTAAGTGTTGCTTATATTGAGCTGATCATTTTGGTTCCATTTGCTAGTGGTGTTTTATTCTAATTTCTAGGAGTTGAGAAACAGCCTTGGCCAAAAAAAGTATATAAATCTTGTTCCATTAATTTGAACACAGCTTTTGAACTGTGTTAGGTTATTTTTTACTCATAAGAATGTCACCCTGTGAAAGAAATGGCTACACTTTTGTGAGACGCAAATTTTAATGTCAAGTCTGGGAATTAGTTGTACTAAAGTGTTGTAACATAAATAAATGTGAATTACAAACTCAAAAAGACCTCCAAACAACCCATAGGGAAACACAGAGAAAGAAAAAAAAAAGTTATAGTAAACTTTGATTTTACGTAAGTTAGGTTATTGGTCAGTATATTTAAAATAATTTTTACAGATCAATGCAAATCAAGATATATGAATACTCATCAACGTTGCTCTCTATTTATTGATTTACTTTCTTGAACCTTGTAATGAAAAAATAACTACCGGTAAACAGCTTGGACTGGGGAAGCCAGGATGGCTCAGTGGGTTAAGTGCTTGCTTAACCCTGGGGACCGAGGATTGAGTCCTGATCCCTGCCCGAGTGGACTCGTATGCTGAACTGGGGTGTGCTTCCTATGTGGGAGGCCCACAGTTCGGTTCTCACCCTGTGCAGCCCCTGCCCAACTGTGTGGAATGAAACCATGTCAAAAACTGATGATGTGCAGCTGTGGAGACTGCTCTGGGCCCTGCCCTTTCTCTCTGTCTCTCTCTGTCTCTCTCTCCATCAAAAACAAAAACAAATAAATAAAATAAATCTATGAGAAAAAAAAAATTCTTGGCCAACCTAAATTGGCCCAGATGAGAGCGGCTTCCAGGATAAGGATGGTTACATGCCTCAGGATACCTGGCCAGTTTCCTGGAGCAAACAAACATCTTACATAAGCAAAAAGTCTCACATTCCCTGTATGCAACCCAGAGGACTATTACTCTCCTTAAGGATATAAGCAGGCCGCTCCTGGCAATTAGGCTGCAGTTTCACCTGCAGAGTGGCTGCCCGAGATTCTGGTGAGCTGCCTTGGGACTTCCCAGCTCCTGGGACCAGATGTAGGTGTTTCTCTGGTTTGGTGATATATACACATGCATTCTGATCTCTTGTATACTCTCTTGCTACTGGGATTTCTTCTTTTATTCTCCCCCTTTTTCCAATAAAATTTCTTGTTGCCATCTAGAAACTGTGTTTATCCTTTTCTTTCATTTTCCAAAGCAAAACCATTTTCAAAGCAAAACAAACCTGGACTTATAATCTTTTGAATTATGAATTACAACTACCCAGTCCTTTGTCTCAAAGACTGTAATATTTAGGAGACCTGGAAGCATTTATTTACAAATATATGATCACAAGTACATAACAGTAAGAAATATTAGGTAAATGCAATTTAGTACTTTTTGCAACATCCTTTATTTTGGAAAGTTTGAATGTAGATGTAAATAAAAGATAAATTCAGGACATAATTTTACAAGGTGTATGTTAATAATTATTGTGCTGGGAAAAAACTGGGCAATCTGAGTCAGTCAAAAGATGTGGGAGAGGATCCCTGCTCTACCACATCCTAGCAATGACTCTACATAAGTCTCTCAATATTCCTGAACAGCAATTCTTTACACCCTAATTTGGGGATCTTTTTATTTTCATGGCTCCACTTTCTTGGTTAATAATAAAAATACAGTCATAGGTACAAATTAAATTTACTGAGTGCTTACTATTTGTCACCCTTCTAAGCATTTTATATGTGTTAATTTATACGTTGCCTCCCATAAAAGAGGACCCTGCCTGGTTCCTGCCCTGCGTGTCCCCATCCCACCCACCTGTGTGGAATGAAACTATGTCAAAAACTGATGATGTGCAGCTATGGAGACTGCTCTGGGCCCTTCCCCTTCTTTCTGTCTCTCTTTGTCTCTGTCTTTCTTTGTCAAAAACAATAAAATAAATCTTTTAAATAATTATATAATATCTTAATAACCCTATGAGGTAAACCTTACATGTGTTAAACATTATAATATATAGTAACTATTACACTGACATGTTGCATATTATATGTTAATATCATCATCATTAATGGGAGATTATGTAGAGAAAGCAAATCATGTAAACTTGTAAAGCCTTACAACTCATAAAGATTAAATTTTACTCTAGGTGAAACTGGTAACAATTTGGAGGGCTTTGGATAGAGCAGGGACATGAGCTGTCTTTTTTGTTAAAAGATTCAGAATGTCTGTCATCCAAAAAATACAGAAAGAAAGAATAAAGAAAAGAGATAAATGTTGGAGAAGATATACAGGAAAGGGAACTGTTATGTATTATTGGTGAGAATATACTAGTACAGCCACTAAGAAAAACAGTACAAAGGCTCCTCAAAACTTAACAATAGAACTACCCAATAATCCAATAATTTCATTTCTGTACTATGTCCAAAGAAACTGAAAACAGGATATTGAAGAAATATATGCACTTCATGTTTATTGCACATTATTTACAATAGCCACAGTATATAAACAACCTAAGTGCCCATCGATGGATAAAGAAAATGTGAGATATGCACACACACACACACACACACACACACACACACACACACACACATAAAGAGAAAATCCTCCCATTAGTTGAAACATGGATGGACATTGAGGGCATTATGCTAATTGAGGTAAGTCAGACAGAGGTCAGATACTCTATAATATCACTTATATGTGGAATCTGAATTAACTGAACTCATTACAATGGTTTAGAATGGTGGTGACTTGGGGCTGGGGGATGTGGGGTAAAATTAGAGAGTTGTTGTTTAAAGGTATTAACTTGTGGGGAAGCCAGGATAGCTTAGCAGGTTGAGGGCTCCCTTTGCAGCCCTGGGGTCTGAGGATCGAATCGCAGGCCCGGCCTAGGCAGACCCATGTGCTGAACTGGGGTGAGCCCCCAGCTCAGTTCTTGCCGAGGCCTATACAGGAGGCCCCTGGCCTGGTTCTTGCCCTGCATAGCCCTGCACCCACCTGTGGAGTGAAACTATATTGAAAACTAATGATATACAACTATAGAGACTGTTCTGGTCCCCCCCCACTCCTTCTCTCTGTCTCTCTGTCTCTCTGTCTCTCTCTCTGTATGTCTGTCTCTGTCAAAAAGAATTAATTTAAAAAATCTTTAAAAAAGTAAAATAAAATAAAATAAAATAAAGGTATAAACTTTCAACCAGTAAATAAATAAATCCTGGAAACCTAATGCACAGCATAGTGATTATAGGCAACAATATTGTACTATAAACTTCAGAGTTGCTAAGAGATACAATCTTAATTGTTCCCACTACAAAAAAATATATAATGTAATAGAAGTATCAGCTAATGCTATGGTGTTAATCATATTACAGTAAAAAATGTATCAAGTCAACGTGTTCTATGAGTACACTTTAAACTTGCACAATATTATATGTCAATTATATCTTAATAAAAATTCCAAAAGGTTCATCCTGTTTGCTATGTTGAAAATACATTATTAAGGGCAAAGGTAAAAGTAGCAACATCAGTGAAGTAAAGACTGTGGTGATCTCGGTTAGAGATCATGGGGCCAGCACCAGGTGGTAGCTGTGGAGGTATGAGAATGTTTGTATTCTGGTTCTACAGCGATGCCTTGAAATTTGAACTTAATCTGTCCCAGAACCCCGTTCAAGTTCCAAAACATTCGCATTCCAAGATGAGTGGGCATTCGGATAAAGCTAGTCTGTAGAGTCAATACATCCCACATGAAAAACGTGTTGGCGTTCAGATTCCAGTGGAGCATTCACACTCCAAGGCAAAATTGGTTTGATTTTTTGTTTGGATTCCAAGTTGTTCGAGTTTGGGGACGTTCGGATTCCAAGGCATCACTGTACTTCAAATGTTGAATCAATGGAATTTCCTGATTGTTCAGGTGCAGAATGAGAGAAATAAAAAGAAAAAGTCAAGGATAACCCAGAAATATTTGTCTCATATACATGAGAGGGTAAAATTACTATTTACTGAGGTATAGAACATTGTGTCTAGATCAGGAGTATCCAAACTTTTGGCTTCCCTGGGCCACACTGGATAAAAAAGAACTGTCTTGGGCCACAAATAAAATACACTAACACAATAGCTGATGAGCTTTAAAAAAAAATTACAAAAGAAATCTCATAATGTTTTAAGAAAGTTTATGAATTTGTATTGGGCTGCATTCAAAGCTGTCTAGGGCCACATGTGGCTTGCAGGCTATAGGTTGGACAAGCTTGTTCTAGAGCAAATTGGGTGTGGGGGAGGGGGAGAACCTGGAGTTCATACTCATAAACCTGTAGGCCGGTGCTTCACCTTTACTCTGACAGACACCAGCCACTCTACACTGGTAGCTTTGGAGCATAGAGGTGCCACTATTGCTACATTTGGCAAAATGGCACCTAGCAGCCACTGAGAATACTTGCAGCTATTCCTCTATTCTACTGTTCTCTCAGGCTCCACCATCCCTTACTCACTCTACATTGTAGCTCTGGAGGATGAATTGAGCACAGGCGGTTATAATTATTCACCTAGGAAAAGTGGCCCCATGCTGGCAAAGCTGCTACTCAGGGGTGGTGCTGCCGGACACCAGTATCTGTAGGTAAATGGGGATGAGAGGGACCTGGAGAAAAGCCAGTCTCTTTTTTTAGCATATATATATATATATATATATATAATTTTTTTAGGAGTTCAAAAAGAGTATTCCTTGTGCTACAAAATCCAGAGTTTTCTAATACAGCTCCTCAGATTTCATTTATTTTCAGCCTTTTCTCTAGGTTCAAATATTATCAGGAAACTACGCTAAGAACAAATTTAAGTAAAAACCTCAAACTATGCTCAATGTCACAATCATTAGGCCTTATTTATTTTAGGCCAAATTCAGCTGTTTGCCAAAGAGATACACAACATGTTCAATGCATGTAAATAAAAATTTGCTAGACTTAGTCACTAATTATAATTATCACTGTAAATATCCAGGTCAGGCTCAACCACAGCAGGGCAGATTAACTTCTTCCCCAGAAGCCTCTTCACCCTCAAAACGCAGACAGATTTTCATTGGGCTTGTAACATTTTCCCATCAATTGACTAATACAAAACTCACACTGCAATTTCTACTTTGGTAGTTTAGCTCTCTAATCTTCATTTTGAAGCTGAAATTGTGTCATCTCAGATTTAAACTGAAGCCTCTTTGACTACAAGACTCATGAGTTTAACCACTACCCCAATTAAAAAAGTAAAGATCAAGAGTGTTTGGGAACCACTGAAGGCAGAAGCAGAAGGAAATGAAGTCTATTAGTATCCTCAGCTAATCAAAACTTCCAGTATTATCCTTAATTAGACAATTAAAGCTTTGATTATGAATGAAAAACATTACAATAATAAGTGAATTGCAATTGAGATAGTATTTTCCACATCACTGGAGAAATATAAGAAATGCCATGTTTAGGGGAGTGGTCATTGCAGGCAGACATGACTAAGATAGAATCCCAATGTCTCTTCTCACAAATAGTGTGGCCTTGGGCTTGTCACTTACCTTGTTGATCCATACAAGACAAAGTGTTCCAGCACATTTACAAAATAAAATTTTATGTTGCTTATAAAGAACATATCTTTAAAAAGCAAAGTACAATCTGGCATACACCAATGAAGCATACTTACCAAATATGAAAATATTGGGAGCTGGCAAAAATAAAACCAAAATAGACTTTTGGCAAAAATAACTAAATGTATAATAGGACTTTTCTAGTTAAACCAAAGCTGACAGAATCCAAAGCTAATGCCAAAAGGTAGTACATATATCACATTCCAAAAAGAGCAAAGTAAATAGCAGCAGCCACACATCACTTCCAGGGTTTATTACAAGAGTCAGTGGAACTGATTTGCTTCCCTCAACTACCCTACAAATGAGTCCAGTCTTCAGCCCTGTCAGTCTGTATAAACAAAAGCCAGAGAGGAAATGAGAGAAGGAGAGTGAGAGAAATAGAGACAGAGACAGAGACAGAATGAGGGAGAGAGGAAAATCTTCGATTGATAGAAAATTGGAGAAAAAGAGTGAGTAGAAAAGTGCAATAGAGCAGTCTTGTATGGAGACCTGGTGTCAGAGAGGAGAACGTGTAAGCTTCTAGCAAGTTCAATGGACACTGTGGAAGATAGCACAGACTAAGCTGTCTTGTAGGTACACACAAGAGGGCCACCTGTGCAGCAGAAAGCTCAGCAGCCAGAGATAATGTGATGCACTGACAGATGTCAGAGAGAAGGGAAACTGGAGAGAGATTGGAAGAGTAAGATTAGAACTCCTCTTCCACATAAGTAACAGTGTAGTGGGTAGGCTACTTAATATCACAATGACCAGAAAAGATCTTTCTGGGCCTGCTTTGGGGTCTGTTTTAGGATAACAATGTTAAGCATCATCAAGAAAAGGAAAAGGGAAATTCAATAGAGCATGGCTGAAGTCAATGATTGGAGAAAATGAAAGATGATAGTTATTAGGACCTCACAGAGTTTAGTTTGCTCAACCATCCTAAACTGTTTCAAAGGTAATATAAATAGGCTTAAACTGATTAAAAATCTCATACTTAATGAAAATAGACTAATCATAATCCTCTAGTTACTAAATGCAATAGTATCAAAATGTCATTAGCCGAAACATGGACTCAGGGGCCATATTTCCTGGGTTGAAATTCTGATGAATAACATTGAGCAAGTTATTTAAAGCCTCTGTGTCTCTATTTCCTTATCTGAAAATTAGACTTAATAGTAGGACCTTCTTTATTTGATTTTTGTGAGTATCAACTTACATAATATAGTAAGCACTTCAAACAGTGTCAAATACACAGAAAGCACTACATGCATGCTAGCCATCAGCAGCAGCATTATTAATGCTAAGAGAAATAGAAACCCACCTGTGGGAGAAAATTTTAATGGAACCTTTCCAACATTTAGCAGCTGGAAATAATCTAGACAACAAATAATAATATTTGCATGTTAGAATTATATAATTATCATCAGAGAAATAGTAATGAAGAAATGAAGTACAAAGTATGAGTGACCAAATTCATGACCCTTTCAATAGAAAAAAACACAACAGATAAGAAAACTGTAAAACATCAAATAAAAATAAAGCATTGACAATATGCAAAAATACACTATACAGATAAAATTTTCAATATCAATGTAATTAATAATAAAAAATTGAATAAAGAGAAATTTATTTACAGTGCTGCATAAGTTGATACAAACCTTTGGAAAGCAATTGAGAATACAATCCAAAGAGACTTCAAAATGTTCTTGTCCTTGGTCTTGGAAATTATACTTATAGAAATTATACAAAGGAAACACAGTGAAATATATTTATTGCAGCATTATTTAGGGGAAAAAAAGGTTTCAAATGTCCATAAATAAAATGTGTTTAGGAGGGATGCTGGAATGTCTCAGCAGCTTGAGAGCTCAACTTGCAGCCCCAGGGTGCAAGGATTGAATCCCAGCCCCTGCCACTGTGGACCCATAGGTGGAACTGGGGTGTGCCCCCAGTTTTGTTATCATTGGAGTGAGCTGCCTATGTGGGGGGCCCCGGACAATTCCTACCCTATGCAGCCCCACGCCCACCTGTGGAATGAAACTATGTAGAATACTAATGATATGTAACTACGGAGACTGCTCTGGACCCTCCCCTCTCTCTGTCTCTTTCTGTCTCTCTCTGTCTCTCTCTCTCTCCATCAAAAACAATAAAAATAAATCTTAAAAAAAGATATATTTAGGTACTGAGGTATTATCAAGCATGCATTTTAAATTGTATTTTTTAATGTTAGTGATAGCTAGTTCAGTTAAGTGAAAAGAAAAGGATACAAAATTAGATAAAAGAATTATCTCAATTATCCAAAAATTTCTAGCAAAATAGGAGGGGTAATACAGGTAAATGCAGAAAAATATTAACTGATTATTTCAAACATGTAAATTACTTTTCCTTAATTCTATTTTTGGCGATTTTAGTTTGTATAATGGGTATACATTATTTATAACCAGAATTTTTAACTTGTAACTTAAGTTTCAAATAGCAGCAGAGTTTGGACAATAGAAGCAGTCCACAACCAAGCCATCTCTAAGCTGTGTGCATGTGCCTATATATGTACAAATATGACCTATAATTCAACAGGTATGATATTTGTATAGAGGAAAGTACAGTCCTCTAGCTAGGTTGCTTTCATCATGCTCTTGCACTGAAACTTTATTCTTTTAACCATATCATTGCATTTCTTTATAAGATAAATGTTTACTCGAGATTCATTGTTGTTCTAGGTGAATTCACTATGGTGTACTTGCCATATTCTTTTCTTTTTTATTATTTCTTTGTGACACATGGACTGAATGTTTTCATTAGTCTAAGACTCAGGTCTTTTGCCTCCTAAGCCTTATTCTTCTCTTCCGTCTTGTCACGGTCTATTAAAAGCACATTTTGTTCTGTGGGATTAGATTCCAATCTCCTCAGCTTGATGGGATTTTTGCCTCTTCACTTGACAATTGTAGATGCTAATTCAGTAATGTTTTAAGTCAAGAAATTTAATAAAACTGCTATGTTGAATACAATTTAAAGGTAGTATAAAATAAATTAGTCTGAAATTATGTCCTGTCTTCAAGTTTCTATAACCGTCTATAAATAAAGACTGAACGTAAAACCAGATTTAAACTTTAAATTAAATGCATTTATATGTACTCATGCACGTGCACGCGCACACACTTATTAAGATTTCAATTTGAGAACCATGGAGTCAGAAGAAACAGATGATATAATTAGTAAAATCCCTTCATTTATCCTGGGTTTTATTTCTGCACCCTCTTCCCCTCCCCAACCCTTCCCCTCCTCCTCCATTCCCCTACCTCTCTGTGCCTCTTTTCTTCTCTCTTCTCTTCTCTTCTCTTCACTTCACTTCTCTCTTCTCTCTCTCTCTCTCTCTCTCTCTCTCTCTCTCTCTCTCTCTCTCCTCCCCCCCCCCATCTCTCTCTCTTGTCTGTCTTTCTCTCCTGTGTATGTGTACGGGTATGTAGGTATGCGGATATATAAAGTGAGTATGTGTTAAAGAAAGAGAATGTTTAGCCTGTAATTATCTATCTTCGTAACAAATCTAAAGTAAATGGGCTCAAAGTTGTCGATTACACTTATTTGGTCATTTTGAGGCATACAAAAAAAGAAATTAACCCATTCACATTTTACCTATCTTTTTAAATATAAATGAAGAAAATAGAAAATATTACAACTTTAAATCTGTGTCAAATACTAGTGATTCAGAGAACTACTATTTAAAAGAGTGAAGTATTATACCATTTTATTTTTTTAACTTTAAAAAATATATTTATTTATTTATTTATTTATTTATTTATTTATTGTTATTGTAAAATTTATTAGGGTTAGATTGGTTAGTGAACACTACATAGGTTCCAGGTGTACAACTCTACAGTACTTTGTCTCTGTGTTACAACATGTGTTCACCACCCAGTCAGCTCTCTTTCCATCACCGTATATTTAGCTCCCGGTCCGTCTTCTCCCACCACCCCCACCTTGCCCTCAGGTGACCCCTAAACCATTGACTGTGTCCATAAGATTCTGTTTGTTTGTTGCTTTCAGGTTTACATTCCTCATATGAGTGAAGTCATGTGGTCCTTAGCTTTTTCTGTCTGGGTAATTTCCCTTGGCATGATGACTTCAAGTTCCATCCATGTTGTTACAAATGGCAGTATTGTTTTTAATAATTTTTTTTTTATTTTTCAATTACAGATGACATACAATATTGTATTTTTTGCAGGTGTACAATATAATGATTACACATTCATATAACTTATGAAGTAATCACCCCAATAAATCTAGTATTCATCTGACATAATATACAGTTATTACAATATTATTGACTATATTCCTTATGCTATACTTTACAACCCTGTCAACATTTTGGAATTACAACCCACTCCTCACTTTATATCCTACCTTTTTAATGACTACTCAGACTTATGACCCATTTTCTAATGCAGGAAATCCCCTTTCCCAGTCTTTGTGAGTCTTGGGAATCCTCTTCCTCAGTCTTTGTCTTGTTCTCACAGAGGATTAGTATTCACTACACAAAGCATTCACAATTACACAAGAGTATATATTTCATTTATAAGGGTGGCACCGCATGGTATCTATTGAAAAAATACATACTCTACGGCATCATGACACACAAGTCATCTACTGTTAAGCTCCTCATTTATCCACCAATTCACTTAACAACTTAGTTGTAGGAACAAAAGTTGGTTTTGAAATGAGAAGTGCCTGTACCAATTTGTACTTCTTAATCATTTCCCCTTTTTCATTCATTTCCTAACCACCCTCCCCACTGGCAACCATCAAAACTTTCTCTGAGGAAGCCGGGATGGCTCAGAAGGTTAAGAGCTCACTTTGAAGCCCAGGGGACCGAGGATCAAATCCTGGCCCTGGCCCATGTGGACCCATATGCTGAAATGAAGCATGCTTCTCATGTGGGAGGTCCCCAATTTGGTTCTTGGCCCCCAGTTTGGACCCTGGCTCGAGGGGTCGTGCCTCCCATGCAGGATGCCCCCAGCCCAGTTCCAGCCCTATGCGGCCCCTGGCCACCTGTGTGGAATAAAACCATGTCGAAAGCTGATGACGTACAACTATGGAGACTGCTCTGGGCCCTCCCCATTCTCTCTGTCTGTCTGTCTGTCTCTCTCTCTCTCTCTCTCTCTGACTGTGAAAAAATAAAATAAATTTTTGAAAAAAATTTTCTCTGTACCTATGAGTTTCTTTTATGTTTGTTTATTTTGTTCTTTAGATTCCACATATAAGTAAAATCATGGCATTTGTCTTCATCTGTCTGACTTACTACACTCAGCACAATACCCTCTAGCTCTCTCAATGTTGTAGCAGTTGGCAAGATTTCATTACTTTTATGGCTGAGTAATGTTCCATTGTATATACGTACCACCTCTTCTTTCTTCATTCATCCAAGATGAAAACATAATTGTTTCCATATCTTGGCTATTGTAAATATTGCTGCAATGAACATATGGATGGAAGAGCAAACAAAACCCTTATGTAGGCTGACTATAAGAGACTCACTTCAGGTCTAAAGACACACACAAACTGAAAGTAAAGGGATGAAAAAAGATATTTCTTGAAAATGGAAACAAACGAACAAAAAAACAGGGGTAGCTATATTTGTACCAGACAAATTAGACTTTAAAACAAAAGCTACACCAAGAGACAAAGGACAAACCAATAATTTCACTTCGGGGTATTAGCCAAAGAAACCCAATACACTATTTGGAAAGCACATGTGCATCCATATGTCACTGAGACATTATTTACAATAGCCAAGATATGGAGATAAACTTGGTGCCTATCCCAATCATTTTAAAGCATCACCAAAAATGTACTTAGATTTTTATGTAACCTTGACAAGTAATTTCACTTCTGTGATCCTCAATTTATTCCTTTTTTTCCTGAAATAACAAATTATTTTTAAACAGATAATTTTTATTTAAAAACAGGAAATACATAAAGTAAACAAATAAAAGTAATCATCACTGAATGAATGAATACAACATATATATATTTGCTTATGCATATATAAAGTACAGGTAACTGCTTTCAAATTAATTTATTTGCTTTTTAAAATTTTTTTTATTTATTTAATTTTTAAATTTATTGGGGTGACATCTGTTGGTAAAAATCACATACGTTTCAGGTGTATAATGCTACATTACATTGTCTATGTATTGCACTATGTGCTCACCACCCAAACTCAACTCTCTTTCCATCACCATATATTTGATGCTCCCTCCCTATTCATCTACTGCCGCTACTCTCCCACCCACTTCCCCCTTTACCCTCAGGTAACCATTAAACTATTCACTGTGTCACAAATTTTTGTTTCTTTGTTACTTTCAGTTTTATATTTCACCTATAAGTGAAGTCATATGTTTCTTGATTTTTTTTTTCTGACTTATTTCACTTAGTAATATAATGGTTTAAAGGTTCATCCATGTTGTCACAAATGTCTGTATTTCATCTTTTCTTATCATTCAATAGTATTCTATTGTGGAAATGTACCACAACTTCTTTCAAACTGAAGCACAGCACTATAAATAAATAGCTGAGAATTTATTTTATTGAAATATAGAAATTAAAATGTAAGAAGTAAAAATTAAAGGCTAAATTTCAGGTAAAATGTTATTTCTAGACCTAATATTTAAAGTATTTACTTCTAGATTTTAATGTTTAAAAAAATAAATAGTGAAAGTAACAAAGAAACAAAAACTTATTGACACAGTCAATAGTTTGGTAGTAACCTAAGCGTAAGTGGGAAGGTGGATGAAAGAGTGTGGGTGCAGGGGCGGGGGAGGAATTGGGAGGGAGCACCAGATATATGGTGATGGAGAGAGAGCTGATTCTGGGTGGTGAGCACATAACGCAACACATAGATGATGTAATGTAGAGTTGTACACCTGGAAACTATGTAATTGTTACCAACCAACGTCACCCCAATAAATTTAATAAGGAAAATAAATAAATAATTTCTTTCTGGGTTTTTTTCTCTCCCTCAGTGTTATAGCATTAGGGAGTGTGACTCACCACTCTGAAAGGTGAGAAAATTATCATTACTTTGACAATGTTTGAAAACTTTTAGTTCTGTTCTAATGCTCTACTTTCTCCATTTGGTAAGTCTTAGAGTACAACATTTCCATTTTCATACCACTTTGCCACAGCTTCTTCATCTCTTTACTTCTTTGTAAATAATATCAAGTACAATTGTCCCTCAATATTCATAAGAGATTGGTCCTAGGACTCCCATGGATACCAAAATCAATGAATTCTCAAGTCACTTGTATGAAGTGGAATAGCATTTGCATACAACCTACCCACATCCTCCCATATACATTAAATCTGAGGTGTCCTATATTTTGGCCTCCCTGGTCTAAATTGCAAGAAGAATGATCTTGGGCCACACGTAGAATACACTACTAACACTAATGATAGCTGATGAGCCAAAAAATCATAAAAAAAACCCACAAAATAAAAATCTCATAATGTTTTAAGAAAGTTTACAAACTTTCATTTGGCCACATTCAAAGCCATCCTGGGACACTCTGGCCGGCGAGCCACAGGTTGCTTTAAATCATCTCTAGATTATTCATAAGACTGAATACAAAGTAAGTGCTATGTAAATAGTTGTGATACTATATTTTTAAGGAAATAGAGGACAAGAAAAAAGTCTGTACATGATCAGTAGAGATGCAACTATGGTAGCCCTAACTACATAGTATATGTCAGCAACAAGATTTTATATATATATATATATATAATTAGTATTTCTCTCTGTGTTTGGTTGAACCCACAAATATGCATCCCACAGATACAGAGCACCAGCCATAATGTGCAGGGATTGGAAGTTTGTTTACAAAGAGTTTCTAGTTGCTATCAAAGCAATGATTCACATTGTGTGTGTGTGTGTGTGTGTGTGTGTGTGTGTGTGTGTGTGTGTGTGTGTGAGCATTGGATTTTTGTTTTTGTTTTGTTTTTATTTAGAAACTGCTGGGAGTATTTGTCTAATTTAATCCTGTCATGTGCAGCTCTAGCAGACACTTCTAACATTTTCAACAGAAGGGATTATATCAGGTTTTTATATCTGAAGTAATTACAGACAGATAAATTTGTGATTATCTCTTTCCTACACTAGCCTTGTTTTATGAATTCACATAATTATCTAAAACATGTTCTACAAACCTTGATATTTATGCAAATATAGAAGTTTACATTTCAGATAAAAGAAGAAAATGTCTTTAATAAAAACGATTCAACCATAGAGTACTCATCTATTTAAAGAACATTTTCAATCTAAAAAATAAAATTAACTAATAAGGACAGAGTACAGAAGACCAGATTGGTGTTTACCAGGTGCTAGAGGGGCAGGAATGGTGTGGAGGACATGGTGAAGAAGAATTAAAGGTACAACTTTGAGTTATAAGATGAAAATATTCTGGGGATATAATGTATAGCATGATGACTATAGTTAATAACACTGTATTGTATGTGTAAGAGTTGCTAAGGCAATAGATCTTAAAATTTCTCACCACAGGAAAAAGTTGTGACTATGAGAGGTACAACAAAAGCGGAAAACATTTTGTAATATATACATATATCAAATAAAAATAAAAGTTAATCATTGACTTATAAGCTATTCTCTGTGAATAAAGGAGTGTGTGACTTAGCAAAAAAAAAAAAAAAGAAAAAATTTTAAGAAACTCAATAGAGAGGGGAAAATATCATATATGATAGTGAACAAAGTAGTCAAAAATAACCAGACATAGAACCTTTGCCTCAGTACGATGAGTCAGGGCAGAGGCTTAATTTTTCTCTAGCTTTTTAAAATATTTGTTTTTTACACTTTTCTAATCAATGTAAAGAAAGTTATTACTAACACTGCCCATGAATAAAGTATTTCCTAAGTAATACGCTTCATAATTTACCTCAAGGCAAGCAAGTTTCCTTCTTAAATAAA
This sequence comes from Craseonycteris thonglongyai, assembly GCA_004027555.1. NCBI lineage: Eukaryota > Metazoa > Chordata > Mammalia > Chiroptera > Craseonycteridae > Craseonycteris > Craseonycteris thonglongyai. The sequence goes on from PVKE010009410.1 coordinate 30,634, forward strand.
AATTTATATTCCATATTTTATATTTTTTCTTTTTAAGAGGAAGCTTATATTATTCTCTATTTATAGGACTGTATTATATAAGTATTTATATAGTTGAGAATATATTCCTGTTGCCAATATCCGTCTTAGCAGGGTATAAAATTCTTAGAGCAAAGTTTCTTTTCTTCAAAACTCAACATGTTATGGCTTTCATATGACATCAGATGTAGCATTATTCCTTTTACTGTTACTACTTCATTCATGCTATTGTTGGCTACATTTGTGCTTCTGTAACTGGTTCAACAATAATCATCTATATATTAATATTCCATTCTTTCAAGTTCGAGAAAGCCTGCCCATTTTTCTATATTTTTTTAAGGACATAGGATTCACTTTCTTTACTGTAGAATAAATAGGTCCTGTACCATTGTCTCTCTCTTTTTATTTAATTGTTAAATTTATTGAAGTGACATTTGTTGGCAAAAATTACATTAAGTTCCAGGTGTACAATTCCACATTATACTGTCCATGTATTACATTATGTGCTCACCACCCAGAATCAGTTCTTTCCATCACCATATATTTGATGGCCTCTCCCTCCCCTCCCCCATACCATTGTCTCTTGATATTGAATATTGCTATGAAAAAATGTGATTGCTGGTTTATTTCCACTTTATAGTTGACTAAATTGTCTTTTCTACATGAATAATACAATAATTTTTTTAAATATCTGTTTTATTGTTTTTGACAGCGAGAGAGACAGAGAGAGAGAATGAGAGAAGGAGAAAGGCCCAGAGCCGTCTCCATAGTTGTACATCATCAGTTTTTGACATGGTTTCATTCCACACAGGTGGGCACCAAGGTTTTGCAGGGCAGGAACTGGGCAGGGGCCTCCTGCATGAGAGGTATGCCCTTATGAGACAGGAGCTGAACTGGGCGCCTCCCAAATGGGAAGCTCACCCTGGCAAGAACTAAACTGGGAGTCACACCCTAGTTCAGCATATGGGTTCATGAAGCCCAGGGCTGGGATTCAATTCTCAGATCTCAGGGCTGCAAAGCAAGTGCTTAACCCACTGAATAATCCTAGCATCTCCTACACAAGAATTTTTAACTTTCCTTAAAGTTCAGTAACTCATCCAGATGGTCATGTTTCCTATACCAACTTCCTATAAGCATCACACTCACAGCTGCCTTCTGTACCCCTCCTCTGGTCTGTGATGCAGCAGGACCAGAACCAAGTTGCTGTTGCACTTGGAAGAGATTCAATGACTCATAGAAAATGTCTACAAACTACCCTATTTACAAGATAAAATGGTTAATCAACAAATAGTGAGATTCTAGTTTGAAAATGTTAATGTGAGAGGTGCTTCCTGGAAAACTCCCCTGGAAGTTAAAACAAATAGAACAACTATAACTCAACAAAGGATTCTCTAAGCAACACACAAATACAGCTAAGAGGCCCACTCATTGTATCAAAGTACCTGCAGGTGGGCAAAGGTGGGCAAAGATTGGCAAACTGAAAAGGGGGGAAATGAGAGAGCAGGACATGGGCCATAAATTGTTGCTTGGACCTCTGAGGGAGGAAGGAGGGAGAAGGCAGCAGGTGAGCACTCCAGACCACACTTAGTCCACAGAACAGGGAAAAGGAGGAACAGAAACAGGGTCATGAGACGCTGCAACCAGAACTCAGTTTGGCCCCAGGAGATACAGAGGCAGGTGTTGCAAGATGCCACAGCCCAACTTTACTCCAGCTCATCAGAAAATAACGGGTAGAGACACAGGTGTTGAGAAACCACAGCCCGACCTCATTCCAGTCCAGGAAATAGGAAAGTAAAGGCTGCAGGCATACTTCTCTGGGCACGAGCATTACTGCCTGAAGAACCAGCATATAGATGGCTGATCCAAACGCTTAGGGCAGAGACCTTGGGGCAAACAAAATACAGAAGAGTTTAAGCTTGCACTGCCCTTGTTGGCCTCATCACCAGGCAGAAAACAAACACATGGAGCATGGTCACCTTCCCTCACCTACCCCTCCAGACCTCTGCCCCCACCTCCTCCTGATATAAATCCCATAATAAACTATAGTAGTGATTGTTGGGTTAAAGAGCAGAATATCTACAGTCCTGAGAAACATGAAGACAGTTTCTGAGTGACAGACACAATGCAGCTAATTTCAGCAACAGGAAAATAATAACAGAGGTGGAACAGCAGCTTCAGGCTGGCAACTGCCATCATCCAGAGACACAAACACAACAGCAGCCTCTCCCAACAAAACCCAACCACACCCTTCCCAGTTGAAATCAGCCAAGGAGCTCAAGGAGCTCAGACACATAGATGCTTCAGGTTTGGCAACAGGGGGAGCACTGGGAATCCAGAGGTTCAAATATCCAAAGTCCACAACATCTTCCCACAGGGCGGGGGAGGGGGGGAGAGGCTCACTGAGAACAAGGCAGCTTGGTCAAAGGAGAGAAGCCTACATCATAGAAAACTACCCATTGCAAGAAAAGGAAATAGTGTAAGGGAAAGTAAAATTATATACCAACATACACTGGAAAACAATAGAATACCTCTATGTATCTATGCTCTGTGGTATCCCCTCCTATAAATGCTCAGAAAAAGAAATAATTCAATAATAAATATGGAGAAGCCAAGATGGCTCAGTGGGTTAACTGCTCACTTTGCATCACTGGGAACCGAAGATCAAATCCCAGCCCCAGCTCATGTGAACTCATACACTTAACTGAGGTGAGCTTCCCATGTAGGAGGCCCCCAGTTTGGTTCTAGGCCCCTGGCTTAAGGGGACATCCCTCCCATGTGGGAGACCTCCAGTCTAGTTCCTGCCCTGTGCCCTCCACCTGTGTTGGAATGAAACCGTGTTGAAAACTGGTGACATATAACTATGGAGACTGCTCTGGACCCTCCCTCTTCTCTCTGTCTCTTTGTTTCTGTCAAAAACAGTAAAATACATCTTTAAAAATAATAATAATAAATATGTACAACCAAGATAGCACGTCTTCTCAAAAATAACATGGAAAATCTCCAAAAAACAAACCTAAAAATATGTAACTATGTAATATAAATGACACAGAGTTCAACAGTCATTCTAAAACACACAAGCAGATCAAAGAAAGGCAGTTGAGCACATAGAGGCTGCTGAAAGATCTCAGAAAATAAGTCTATGAACAAAAGGAATACTTTAACAAAGAAATTGAAACTATAAAAAAGAACCAAATAGAAACTCTGAAAATAAACAACACAATAAGGAAAAAAAAAAAAATGAAATAGCTAACATAGGAAGAAAAGCTAACCAGATGGAAGAAAGGATTAATGATATTGAAGCTAGAAATATAGAAATGTCACAGAGGGAAAAAGAGAGAGACTTGGGAATTAATATAAATAATAGAACACTATAAGAACAATCTGAGTCTATCAGAAAGAGCAAAATAGTATACCTAATTAGTATACCCAAGCACCATAACTGGGTATACTGAAAGAAGAATTCCAGAAGGGCCAGAAGAGTCTATTCAAACATATAGTAGGTGAGAACTTACCAAATATAAGGAAAAAACTTTAGCCTTAAATCCAAAAAGGAAACAGGACCCTTAATTACCTGAATTCTAGCAGACCTCCCCAAGGCACATTTAACTGCAGATGTCAAAGATCAAAGACAAAGACTTCTCAAGGTAGCCAGAGAAAATAAGACCATAACCTATAAAGAAAAGCCCATCAGGTGTCACCTCAGGAGAAACTCTACAAGCCAGGAGAGAGTAGAATCAAATATTCAAAGTATTGAAAGAGAAAAACTACTAGTTAAAAATTATCTATCCAGCAAAGATATCCTTTATATATGAAGGAGGAATAAAGACTCCTTCAGACATACAAAAACTGAGGGAATTCTCCAGAATAAGGCCAGAATTTCAGGAAATACTGAAGAAGGCTATTTGACCTAAAACAAAAGATCAAAATAAATAGAAATAAAATGAAACAACAAAAACTTAAAAGGGAAGGAAGTCAAAGTTTAAATTTTTAAAAACTAATGGTAGTAAAAGCATTCTGAAGAAAAGGAGCACCACTATATATATGAAACCTTTTTTTTACAAACAATTCAGACTAACCACTCAAGAAAAAAAAAATAGAACTGAGACACACAAACACAAAAAAGAGGAAACAGGAGAAAAATATCATAAAACACCATAAAATCAAAATAAATGACAGAAAAAAAAAAGCAAAGAAACAATTGAGATACCCAATTACAAGAAAACAAAAGATAAAACGGCTCTAGGAAATCCTTATATATCAATCATCAGCTTAATGTAAATAGACAGAATTAACCAATAAAAAGGCACAGAGTTAGCAGACTGAATCAAAAAACAAAACTCAGCCATACGTTCCAAAAGACATCCCTCAGCTACAAGGACAAATGCAGAATCATAGTGAAAGCATAGAAAACAATACTCTAAGCAAATAGTATCTAGAGAAAAGCAGGGGTAGCCATTCAGATTTCTGATGAAACAGACCCAAATAAAAACAGTAATAAGAGACAAAGATAGCTATTTTATAATGATAAAGGGCGCAATAAAACAAGAATACATGACACACTCATATATATGCCCCAACCAGGAAGCACCAAACTTTACAAAGCAACTACTAAAAGAAATAAAAGAAAAAACTAATTAAAATCATAGTTGTACTAGGAGACCTATACACCCACTTGACAGCAATGGACAGATCATCCAAATAGAAAATAAGAAAATAATCAGTTCAGCTATAAATTATACATTATAGCAATTGGATATAATTGACATTTACAGGACACTGCATTCTAAAACACAAGAGTATACATTCTTTTACAGTGCACATGGAACATTCTTGAGGATACATCACATGCTGGGACACAAAGCTAGCCTCAGCAAATTCAAGGAGAGAGAGATTAAATAGCATATTATTTTAAAATGACTGGATCAAAAAAGAAGTAAAAGAAGAGTTCAAAATACATAAAAATTAATAATAATGAAAATATAATGTATCAAAATAACTGGGATGTAGTAAAAACAGCAATAAGAGGAAAATTTATATCACTGCAAGCCTATCTCAAGAAACAAACAAAAAAATTCAAACAACCAACCCAATACTACAGTTTAGCATACTAGAAAAAGAAGAACAAATAAAATCCAAAGTCAGCAGAAAGAAGGAAATAATATAAATTTGAGCAGAATTAAATAAAATACAGAACAAACAACAACAAAAAATTTAATGGAACAAAGAATTGGTTTATTGAAAAAAAGTTAATAAAATTGACAGACCCCTGGTTAGGCTAACCAAGGGAAAAAGAAATTAGAAGTGAAAGAGGAGAGATTATCATTGATACCACAAAAACACAAAGGATGATAAGAGAATTATATGAAGGACTATTCAGTCTCACAATTAAGTTTACAAATGCATCCTAGAAAAAGAGCTACATACTTCATTCCTGAATATCACTACAGTCAGCTTCGAAGCACTTTGGGAATCTATGCATAGATGCCAGCATCTAATTCCAACCTCCAAAAGAATTTTGGAACTTTCTAGAATGGTCATCAGAGCATCATTGTATTATCCTTGATGTCCTAAGTGGCATCAAAATGTCTGCCTTTCAGTATTGCCTTTAACTTTTGGTAAAGAAGAAAGTCATTGGGGGCCAGATCAGGTGAGTAGGGAAGCTATTCCAATAGTTATTTGTTTACTGGCCAAAACCTTTCTCACAATAGTGCCTTGTGAGCTGGGTGCCTGGTCATGGTTCAAAAACCATGAATTGTTAGTGAAAATTTCAGGTTATTCTCTTTTACCTTTTTCACATAAACTTTTCAGAACTTTCAAATAGTCAACTTGGTTGACTGTTCACTTGGTATAAATTCATAATGTACAATACCTCTGATATCAAAAAAAAAAAAAAAGGTGAGCAACATCGTTCTGACTCTTGATTAGGACTGACAGAAGTATTTTGGTTGTGGAAAATTGGCTGACTTCCACTGTGCACTATGACTGTTTGTTTCAGGGTTGTACTGATACACCCATGTTTCATCACCAATGGTAATATGGCCCAAAACATCATCTTACCTCTCCAAAAGGTCTTGGCAAACTTCAACTCTCCTTTACATTTGTTCATTGGTGACCTTTTGGGGGACCATTTTTGCACACAACTTGCTCATGCTAAGATTTTCAGTGACGATTTTCCTGTTTCTTTATGAATGGTGACTTGGTCTGCTATGCTTCTCAGAATTTTGACACACTATTTGAAGAATTTTTGTAATGTTTTTATCAGTTTTGCTCAATACTGGCTGTCCTGTCTTCTCTTCATCAGTGATGCTTTCTCCCCTCAGAAACAATGTTTAATCCATTTGTGCATTGCCATTTTCTTCATGGCATTATCCCCATAAACTTGGACTAACATGTTCCTGATTTCACTTCTATTCTTGCAAGTTTAACAAAAAATTTAATGTTTATTTGTTGCTCTGATTAAAGCTCCAACATTCTTGTGATGTAACACAAAACATGCAATGACAATAATGAACACTACTTGGCAAGACACCACCACACATAGACACAAACACAGCTATAAGACACTGATATATATACCAAGGTTATGAAACTTTTCCAAGTTGTTTGTACAGTACTGCCAAAATAAATGCACAGTGGCAAGTTCTTAAACGTAATTGTCAGGCTGAGTATGCCTCAAATTGGTTTTATTTGATTGGTTTTACTTTTATTTTATAAGATAGAATACTCATTTGATCTTCAGATTTATTTATTTCTTTATGTTAATAAAAGCTTATTCAGTGATTAAATGTGTTTTTTCTTCCATTTATTGCATTTCCTGCAAATTTTTGATGTTCAAAACAGGGTAAGGGGTGGGGATGTAGGAAGAGAGCATCAAATATATGCTGATAGAAAGAGAACTGACTCTGGGTGGTGAACATATCAACACATAGATAGTATAATGAAGAATTGTACATCTGGAACCTATGTAATTTTTATGAACCAATGTCATCCCAATAAATGTAACAATGAAAAATAAAGATTAGTAGATACATATTTGGAAAGTACAAAATCAAACCTAAATAGGTGAACTAGTGAAAACTATATAGAGATATATATTTTTAACAGTAGTATGTTTTTAAATATATCATATGTTTTGCTACAATACCATTTTAGATTTAAAATGCCTTTTAAAATAGCATTTTTATATCAGTTTCACTTGTGCACTAACTTTAGTCTATGTTTTTTCTCCCCAATTTTTATGGATTCTAGTATTGTATCCGTCAAGGTCTAGTTAAAATGCTCTTTCATAGAAACTCCTCCAGTCGCACCAGTCAGACATAATTTTGCATTTTTTAAATAGCCTTAGTATTTTAACTCATCTCTTTTGGTTCTTATTTTCTACCTTGCATTTCTACAATTTTAGTGCAAGCATTTTGAAAGCCAATAAAATACATTTTACATTTTTGAATCAGTGAGAATTTAATTAATTTTCTTTCTTCTACAGGTTAAGTTACTGTAGATGTATAATGGAATCAGGTAACATGGGCCTTTTATTTTTCTTCCTGTATAAATTTTGCAAAGTTGCCTAAGAGAAGTTCCAAATTGAAAAGTGTAGATGTGGTTTGGTAGTTTTGCTAAACGGACTGCTTCTAAGTATGGGAATTTTGGATAGATCAGCACAAATCTGTTGCCACCTGTGGAAATAATTTAAAAATGCATGCTTGGCCAATAGTAGGTCAGAAGGATTATTTTCATGAGATAGTATACTATACATATTCCCCATTCACATTATTAATTCTTTTTTTAATATATTTTTTAATATATTTTTTTATTTATTTTAATTTTTGACAGAGAAAGAGAGAGATACAGAGACAGAGACAGAGACAGAGACAGAGAGCGAACCGAACTGGGTAAGCTCCCAGTTCAGCACATGGTTCCGCACGGGCCGGGGCCGGGATTCGATCCCTAGTCTTCGGCACTGCAAAGTGAGCGCTCAACCCACTAAGCCATCTTGGCTTCCCCTGCATTATTAATTCTTTGTTACCTTAGGCAAGTCATCTGGAAGAAGGAATTTAATAATAAAAAGATGTATGTGTCCTTCTTTTTCTAAGCTGGACAAGGGCACATTTCACTGTTTGAGTATCTAAAAAACATTCAAACTCTGTGCTCCTGTCCAAATTTATGTTTTTCTGGGAACCAGAGTGTAAAAGGATCTATTTACTCTGCTCACTTTAATTTTTGCTTGATATGTTAAGGCCTAAATTTATGTGATTATAATTTTCAGCCTATAAACTTATGGATAAAAATGATTTATTAAAATATATTCCATCATATATGTAGTCTATGTATTATAACACACTATGTTGGGGTGTATATATTCCTTGTCCTAAGAGTGTTATTTTATTCTGTTTTTTGCATGATTTAGAATTCCCTACATTTAATTAGAAAACATTTGCTATACATTTTTATGGAAAAAGGAGCCAAACTTTCTTTGGTTTCTCAAAATGAAGTATAACCTCCTTTCTTCATGCTTAAGAACCACTGCTTTCTTTACATTCCTATCCAGACAATCTCATCATTTTCAGAATTGCAGTTATTAACCAATGCCCGCGACTCTCTAATTTATATTATCTCAAGCTCTTTCTTCTGACCGCCAGACCTCTATATAAATTATATTTTTTGAAACAGCAGGTACAAAACAAAATGTTTCTCCCTTCCTCATCTGTCCTCCCCTAAAACAAGGTCAAATATGCAACCCCTACAGAACTCAAATTTTCTTATTCTTCCACCCTATGTCCAGTTACTACTTTCTCTGGAGTCTGCTTTCTAAATCATTCTCATTGGCCTTCTTTTCCTCCATCTCTGATAGCTTTATGTTCATAAACTGTCATCTAGTAATCTAGCAATCGCCAAAGAGAGATATATACATACTTGAGGATGGTCCATGAAAGTCAGAGAAAACATTTTAGCATTTGTATTTTTATTTATTTTTCGTATCCTTTTAAATATCTATGTAAACTTTATAAAATATACTTTACATCAGGGGTTCCCAACTCCCAGACCATGGGCTAGTACTGGTCCCTGGCATGTTAGAAACCTGACTGCACAGCAGGAAGTAAGCTGCAAGTGAGTAGCGGGTAAGTAAGTGAAGCTTCTTTTGTATTTACAGCTGCTCCCCGGTGCTCGCATTACTGCCGGAGCTCCACTTCCTGTCAGACCCGCAGTAGAATTAGATTCTCATAGGAGAGGGAGCCCTATTGTGGACTGCACATTTGAGGGATCTAGGTTACCCACTCTTTGTGAGAATCTAGTGCCTAATGATGTGAGTTGGAGCTAAGGCAATGATGCTAGTGCTGGGGAGTGGCTGCAAATACAAATTAACATTAACAGAGAGTTTTGACTGCACAGAGACCATAATAAATCAATTGCTAAGAGACTCAAATCAAAGCCCCATGAGTAGTAAGCAACAATTAAGCTGCATCTGGCTCTTGAATCATTCCCAAACCATCCCCTCCACCCCTACACCTGGTCCATGGAAAAATTGCCTTCTGTGAAACTGGTCCCTGGTGCCAAGAAGATTAGTGACCTCTGCTTTATGTCAATACATGTTATAAGATACACGTATAATAGGGAGTGCATGCTCAATTTTTCACTGATAAGATTTCATGACCAAATAGATATGGAGGCCACTAATCTTTACTGGAAATTTCTATCTAATTGCCTTGTCCCCGAACTTACATTCTTCAATTGATTTTATGCTTATTAAACATAACTTCCCATACCATCTGAATGGGATCAGACTGTATTTTTGATAAAACAAATTGTACCCTTTATTATCTACTCTAAATATGCTTTTTTTAGTTTCACATCCCACCATTCTGTACATTATATATCCTTTGTACAGGGCAAGCAGAGCAAACATTAATATTTGCTCAGTAATTTTCCCATTCCATGACTTGACTCTACCTGTTATTCTCTCTGTGTAGGCAGAGACTATTGTTCTTTTCCTAACAAACTCCTCTTTCAGACCCTGGTTGAAATAATTTTCTCCTGAAGATTCCTCTGACTCAAAGCAGGACTAGTCATGTCCTTTCTTGTACACATGAAGTAATTTACCCTCAGTACTATGAGAACATGTGTTGGACTTCATTTTAGGTATTTGTTTAACATTATCTCTCTTTCTATAGATAGTGTCTATAGATTCATTCTTATTCATCTTTATACTCTCCAACATTCTTAGTTCAGTGGTTTTCATGAAAGGAAATAAATAAGTTATCTTTTATTACATATATTACATTAGTATAAAAATAAGAATTACAGTATTAGAGTATTTATAGAAATTTTATATTACCTTGATAATATCAGCTAAGCATTAGAAGAAATCAGATTTTATCTTAAGATGAATGAAATAATACAGAGGTGCCATCTTAAAACAAGAATATTTTTCAGTGTATTAACTTGACTAAGGCCTAATTTTTCCATTTTAGGGATGACTTTAAAAGAGCATATGCTTTCACCTCTTAATGAGTGGAAGTTTTCACAGAGACACCTACCTATGGAAGGTAAAATAACTTTGACATTTTTATTACATATTATTTTACTGTGGAAAGAACATTTAACATGAGATCTACCCTTTTAACACATTTTTTAAGTGTGCAAGTACATTATTATTGACTATAAACACAATGTTGTACTCAAAATCTCTAAAGCCTATTAATTTTGCTTAACTTGATGCACATAGATTAGTAACTCCCATTCCCCGACCCTCCACACCCTGATCACCACCATTCCCTTCTTTGATTATATGTATTTGACTGTTTTAGAAGGCTTATATAAGTAGAATTTTGTGATATTTGTATTTTTGTGACTTCTTATTTCACTTAGCATAATGTTCTCAAGGTTCATCCATGTTGTCATGTATTGCAGAATTTTCTTTCTTTTTGAAGATAAATAGTATTCTGTTATAGGGGCATGCCACATTTTCTTTATCTATTCACTGTTAATAAACATTTAGATTGTTTCTACATTTTGGCTGTTATGAATAGTACTGCAATAAATATAAGATAACTAATGTCTTTTTGAGACTCTGATTTCTTAAAAAAAAATTTTTTTATACATATTGAAAAATGAAATTGCTGGATCTTGTGGCAGTTTCATTTTTAATTTTTTTAGAACCTCTATACTATTTCAACAAGAATTGCACCAGTTTGCATTACCACCAATAATATGCAAGGATTCTGCTTTCTCTACATGCTCAATAACACTATCTTTTGTTTTTATCACAAAAATACATATGAAATTCCTACAACTCAATATTACAAAAACTAAAACTAATCACTTGATTAAAAAATAGGCTAAAAGCATCAATAATCAAAACAACTTGGTATTGGCAGAAAAGTAGACATACAGAACAATGGAATAGAATTGAAAACCCAAAAGTTAACCCACAAATATATGGACAGATAATTTTTTACAAAAGAGCAAAAAATATTCAATGGAAAAAAGAAGGCCTCTTCAGTAAATTGTGCTGGGAAAATTAGAAAACTACATGCAAAAAAATGAATCTGGACTGTGAACTCTCACCATATATCAAAATTACCTCAAGATGGTTTAAATATCGCCACATAACACCTGAAACAATCAAGTGCATAGATGAAAACATTGGTACTAAACTTATAGACCTTGTGCTCAGAGAGTACTTTATGAACTTGACCCCTAAGGCAAGGGAAGTAAAAAGCAAAAATAAATGAATAGGACTATATCAAACTAAAAAGCTTCTGCATGGCAAAGGAAACCATCAACAAAGTAAAAAAGAACCCAACTGAATGAAAGAAAATATTTGCAAACAATGCTTTTGATAAAGGACTAATATCTAAAATATATAAAGAACTTATACAATTTAACAACAAAAACATAACGATCCAATTAAAAAATGGGCAGAAAACCTACACAGATACTTCTCTCATGAAGACATACAAATGACCAACAAATATATGAAAAAATGCTCAATATCACTAGCAACTAGGGAAATGCAAATTAAAGCCACAATGAGATACCACCTCACACCTGTTAAAATGGCTACAATCAACGAGACAAGAAATAACAAGTGCTGGAGAGGCTGTGGACAAAAAGTAACCCTCATACACTGCTGGTGGGAATGTAAATTGGTACAGACGCTATGGAAGGCAGTATGGAGATTCCTCAAAAAATTAGCAATAGAATTGCCATATGACCCAGCAATCCTTCTTTGGGTATCTACCCAAAGAACTTAAAAACCTTAATTTGCAAGGATATATGCACCCCAGGGTTCATCACAGCACTGTTCACAGTGGCCAAGTTGTGGAAACAACCGAAGTGTCCTCTGATAGATGATTGGATAAAGAAGTTGTGGTACATTAACATGATGGAATATTACTCAGCAATAAGAAAAGATGAAATACAGCCATTTGTGAGAACGTGGATGAACCTTGAAACAATCTTTATTTTTTTATAGTTTTTTTTTTTTATTGTTTTTGACAGAGAGAGAGAGAAAGAGATGTAGAGACAGAGAGAGAACTGAACTGGGGGAACTCTCCAGTTCAGCATATGGGTCTGCACGGGCCGGGGCTGGGATTTGATCCTCGGTCCCCGGGGCTGCAAAGTGAGCGTTTAACCCACTGAGCCATCCCGGCTTCCCCCAAAACAATCTTATTAAGTGAAATAAATCAGACTGAAAGAATTAAGTAACATGACCTCACTTATAGATGGAATATAAAACTGAAAGTCACAAAGTTACAAAAACTCATGAACAGTCAATAGTTTAGTTGTTGAACTGAGAGTAAAGGGGAAGATAGGTGGGAGAATGGGAGGTGGGGTAGTAGAGAGAGGGCATCAAATACATGGTAATGGAAAGAGAGCTGACTCTGGGTGGTGAGCACATAATGCAATGCATAGACAAAGTAATGTAGACTTGTATACCTAGTAACAACATAATTTTTATCAACCAATGTCACCCCAATAAATTTAGTAATAAAAAAATAAAATTAAATAAAATTAAATCTGTGGTTAAAAAAAAAATTGGCTAAATTAGGGAGGCCAGGATAGCTCAGCATGTGAGCTCTTGCCTTGCAATCACAAGGTCCTGGGTTTGATTCCCAGCCCTAGCCTATGTAAACCCACAAGCTGAACTGGTGAAACTGGTAACTACTGGGATGGCTTGGAGGTGAAGGTTGTTCCTTCTCATGCAGGAGGCCCCTGGTTTAGTTTTCATCCCAGTGTGGCTCCACATCCACCTTTTGGAATGAAACCATGTCACAGCTAATGATGTACAACGATGGAGACTATTTTTGGCCCTCCCCTTCTCTCTCTCTCCTTCTCTCAAAGAATAAAATAAATCTTTAAAAAATAAATAAAGATAAATATTAACAAAAATGGGCAAAGGACTTAAATAGACATTACTTTAATAAAGACAGGTAGCCAACATGTATATAAAAAACTGCTCAATGTCACTAGTTATCAGGGAAATGCAAATCAAAACTTCAAAGAAATATCACCTCACATCTCTCAGGATGGCTATTTTAAAAAATATGTATGGCATTTAAGCAAACTCTCATAGTGTTTTCTATTGTATTAAGACTCATGGAGAAGAATGGGGTAGACCAAAAGTGTGAACTGAGGTATTCTTACTTTTCCAAGTACACTGAACTGTCAGTAAAGAAGGAGATACTCTGAGTAGAGACCACAGTTTAAAAAAAAAAAAAAATGAGTTCTCAGACTATTTGTTCTTTTTTTTCTCCAATCAGAATAGATGCAGTCATTCACTGATGACCCCAACAAACATGGTGGAATAGATGCCCTTTCTGTTCTCATAGGATATCCCAGGCACTAAGTCTTATAGGGCTAGATCAATATAATCAAGAGTCACAAGCATATCCAAGCACATCAGGGATGACCAAGCATTCATAAAACTCATCATTTACTTTAACACATTAGGTTAAAAGTTATTTTCCCACTTCACATTTAAATTTTAGCAACAATATTCAAACTGCTCTGAACAGATTGCATTAGCAAGAGTCACATCTGTAGCCTACAGGCATAAGTACTGTGTGGAATGATCTGATGGGCAAAGAAAATCTCATCAGAAGGAGCAAGATGGCGGCATGAGAGGAGAACCCAGACATCTACCTGGGAAGGGACTTACGAACAAAAAGGAACCCACAGGGGAAACCCTGAGAAGCACCCTCAACTGAGAGAACCACACAACGCAGAACAACACACAAAGGTTAGAGGAAAAAGGGGAGAGCGGGAGAGGGAGGGAGAAGGAGCAGTTTGGGGACAG